>OVBE01018054.1:0-10145 GCA_900406425.1 Iberis pinnata
CGATTATGCGGTTTAGTTGATTTTGAGGTATCATCTACATACATATTGTTTGAATTCATTAGATGTGGAATTCTCGGGAAGATATCCTCTAGCAAGATATCTCTCACAAACTTGACTATTGCGTCAACTGCATCCTCAGGAAAAATTTAACCTGTTTTTATTCCTATCAACCTACTAGCAGATGATAAAGGCGAATGACCATCTCTACATCCACTATATAATGGCTGATTTGCTGCGTCTAACATATTAAAAAACTGTCGTGCTTCTAAATTTGGTTCTTCGTGCAAAACCTGAGCCGTCTCTATATTTTCTCTCTATTCGTCATTAACCATTTAAACCGTAGGTGCCCCGTAATTTTGTTCCGTTCTAGGTTCCTCTACCATATCGGCCAATGGTTCAATATCGCTACTACTAGCAACAATATCGTGTTGTTCTCCATGTAAATACTAAATCATCTAACTCGGCATAAAACATTTCATATACAAGTGGTTCCTTACTTAATATATCTTGATATTGTGAGAATTACGACATAAAGAGCATCGACATATTAACTGACGACTGTGTTGTACTCGAGGTTGTCTACATGTTAATTCGATGAACTCCATAACACCACGTGCATATTCGTCGTTCAAAAGCTTCGTATGTGGATTCATTCTTTCACCATCAATCCATGATCGAAAATAAGGAGTAGATATATATTTTTTAAGGTATAAGTGTTGAATGTGTGAATAATGAAGGTGGAGTGGTCTCGTTTTATAGGCATTTTTGTGACGGATTCTTGACAGATATGTCCGTCAGTAAATTCGAATAGAACTGTTGGCAATGGTTTAAAACGACTATTTTGTAGCAAGAAAATTTACTGACTGCTATGTGATGGATTGCTGACGAAATTTTCCGTCATGAAATATCCGTCAGTATATCCATCATGAATTTTACTGACGGAGCCCCATCCGTCAGCCCCTCCGGTCACTTTTGGATGCGTTCTCTTGTAGTGTATATAGTGTATAAAAATTTACAACACAATTATTAGACTATATTGTTAAAAAAATCCAAGAATCCAACTCATGTGACATTGATAAAAAAACCACTCAAGGTATTATAAACTATTAGGGTACTCGGAGTAAGTTCTAGGAAACATTGTAATGAAATAATATTCAATAAAATAGATATTTTACAATTATATAGAGCTTAAATTGATTTTTTAACTAAGTGAAAATATATAGGAGTTATAATTATTTATTTAGTTTTGAATTTTTATGTCGCTTTAAATAAAAGTATCAAATTTCTTGAATGCTTTTAACTTGATAGTTTTCGGAATCGTGTTTACTCTTGCTTCCAACAATTCCTATTCATAACCAAATGGACTTCAAATAGCTTTTAAAATAAGAATTATTCAAGTATTTTGTTTATTTACCTCCAATAAATGTGTACCACGTCACTCTCAACCACCATTTTATTCTATTTTTAACAAGAACAAATTGTTTAGTATTCCAACTGCAATACACTTTTAAACCGCACCAAATATATAATGTTAGCAATGTGGAAATTATGACTCAAGCTCATCGATATATAGCACTTCCAATATGAGAGAAAAAAACTTAGATAAAAATTAGATCATGTTTTATATTCTGCATCCCTATACAACATCACCTAACTGTAGAATTAGGATGTCATATCCCAATGATCTTCCAGTAGGTATTTGAATTTGATATTTAAATATTACATCTTGATACAGTTTTTTCATTTTTTGAATTTAAAATTATTATCTATATGCACTACGTCAAAAAAGACAAAATTACTTTGTCAGTCAAAACCAAAAAAATGTATTTCTATAAATATCTCAAAATCGTGTTTTTCACTAAAACCGCAACATCATTTATTTTTGCAGAAAACCTTACACTCTTATTTTCTTGTCAAATGCAAGAAAATCACTACACTTTACCGATTTTATGACAAACCTTACATTTTGATTTTGTTTTTTTTTTTTGTTAAATATGGAAAAAACTTATAATTTTGGTGGAAACTTAAAATTTCCCGCAAAATGCATATTTGTGTTTTTGATAGAATTACAAGATTCTATATTTTTGGCCAAAACAAGAGTTTTGTATTTAGATTTTAGAGGAAGAAGTAATAAAAGCACAACACCTAATCCAAAACAGAGACTCAACATAATCAGGGGTGGATTCATTTTGATATATATATATATTATTGGTACAACGTTATTGGGATACTTAACACATGTGACTAAGTCGGCTAAGAGACCATAATATATTATGTGAATAACGTGCTTAATTTTTTATTATTAGACCACAATATATGATTCGATTCTCCATTATTAAAAAAATGAATGTTGCTTTATATCATTGTATGTATTTGTGTTGTGATTTCGTTAGACTGTCTAGAGCATCTTTTTGTATCATTGCTTATGCTGCAAAATAGGACACATGTGACTAACTAAATCAGTTAGAGACAAAAAAAGAAGTATATGAAAATAGACATAATTATTGGAAAATAATGTAAAAAATATCCAAGCATCAACCTCATGTGAGATGGACAGAAAAACTTCCAAATGTATCATATATTATTGGGCTACTCAGATTAAGTTCTAGGTAAGATTTGAATGAAATAATACTCAATTAAATAGACATTACAATATATAGATCTTATATTGGTTTTTTAACCAAAGTAAAATATATATATTTAAAATACATAGAGCTTAAATTTTCGACAAAAGAAATGATTTTTGACAATGTTTTTAACCAAAACTGCAAAATGATGTACTTTTGCAAAAAACAGAAAAATCTTCTTTTGTTGTCAAAAGCGAAAACCGCGGTTTTTCAACAAAACTACACCAACCGCAAGATCGTGTTTTTATGTGTAAATCGCAAAACAAAGTTCCCATATAATACTGTGAAATAATGCATTTTAATTTTTTTCCCGAAAATCTCATTTTTTTATTTCATGAGAGAAAACGAGTATATATGTTTTGGCGAAATTTCGGTTTCCATGTTTTTAACTTGAAAACATGTGAGTGGTAAAAAACGTGAAAACATGTTCACATGTTTTTAGATGTCTTTGATAAGTTAGAGCTACTAAATTTTATATCAAAACAAAAAATTGAGCATGTCCTTAAGGAAATGCAGCGAATACCATTCACAATGACGATTACCGATGTGTCGATCCACCACACTGGTAAAATTAAATTGCACGTCTTCAAGGGAAATTCCGATTCACAAAACTACTCAATGGAATTCTCAATCGTAATGAAACGAGGACAATGCACCTCGAGGGAAAGAGATGTAGGTCAACGTTTAGTTGAAATATGGAAGGAGCCGCGCTGAGCTAGTTCATTCACCTCAAAAAACAAAATTTGTAGCCAACTTTCAACAACTAGCCATGATCTTCATCAAACATTACTTCATGTTTATCACCAAGAAAATGTCTACCGCCGATCTCTAGGCACTGTACAAAAGTACCACTCGGGATTTTCCTCAAAATTCCAAGGAAATCGTGTCACGTGTTACTCTAAGTGATGAAGCAGCAATAACTTCCCTCAAGAATTCACTTTTGTACGTATTTCGCTTCAAAGATGAGGTGCTAATCAACCAACCATAGACTCCTGAAGACGCATTCACCGCATTAATTGGTTCGTCAAGATAGAGAAAGAACGAGCCATAAAGTCACAACACCTAAGCCAAGTCGGAGAATCAACATCATTATGGGCAGACTCACTCAATGCATTGACTCCAAAAGGTCTATCAAGGGGTCTAGCCGACGTACATCCATTACGTAAAAATTCCAACCTATTGCAGTCATCCCAACGAAGCCAACATCGGCGAGGAAAAAATAGACTCAGCAAATCACACCACAACTTCCTCAAGTTGAACCCATCATAGCCAATAGAAGTCACGGTACATGCTGGATAGCAAACTAGACCAACAAAGTTCATGATTGTAGACAAGCACACCTTCTATAACGCTATCATGGAGACACCTTGGATGTATTCTATCCAAGTCATAGTCAAATCGCTAAGTCGCCTGCAATTAGATTGGCTATATATGGACCTGCTTTCTAATACTTAACAGTGCAACATGAAGCTATGCCCCGTAAAGTACACCTCATAATCAAATTACGAGAATTATCGGGCTATGTTGTTGCACAGAGACGAATAAAGGAAAATCCAAAACAGATCTCGGCGATCACGAACTTGCCATCCCCCAAAAAATGCAATAGAATTACAACGTCTCACCAAAGAGTTTTCACGTTCAATAGGTTTATATCATGATAAACTAACATATGTATTCCTTTCTACCAAATGTTGTGTGGCAAAAAAATATCTGAGTGGGATGAGAAGTTCGAGACCACTTTTCAATAAGTCAAGTGTTACTGTTCGAATCCCCTAATAATATCAAAGCCATAAGAAGGGGAAACCCTATTACTCTCCATTATTGTCTCATCCACCATGGTAAGCGCGATTCTGGTAAGGGAAGACAAGGGGACCAAAAACTCAATTTCTATTTCAGAAAGACCTTAAGCGAAGCAAA
This sequence comes from Iberis pinnata, assembly GCA_900406425.1. Classification (NCBI taxonomy): domain Eukaryota; kingdom Viridiplantae; phylum Streptophyta; class Magnoliopsida; order Brassicales; family Brassicaceae; genus Iberis; species Iberis pinnata. Next base: position 4,545 of record OVBE01018054.1, read on the forward strand.
ACTTTGATATCTAATCATACATAAATTAGACTTCGCCGTAATTACCGCAACGTGAAATCTCTTAAAATACTTCCAATCACACAATATTGCAATAATCACTACACACTCATTACACGCCATTCTAAACAACCAAAATTAGTCTAGCCGATTGGCCAAATGGACAATGGAATTGAGCAAGTATGACACTAAGTACATATATTACACCAGCATTAAATCCCAAGTCATGGCAAACATTTTATTCAAGTTACCACCCGAGCTCAGCAACACGAACACATCTTCTAAGCTTTGGACTCTTCACATGGACGGATCATCATGACAACAAGGAGAGAGAGTTTGAATTAAACTCTAGTCGCAAATCAGCAAGGTCTTAGAGCAGTTCTTCCGCTTGGGCTTCACTACATCCAACAACGAAGCCAAATATTAAGAAAATTTGCAAGATTCTGTCTCGCTAAGGGGAAACCCGAATTTTCATATATTGCAAGAAAAATATGTTCACGAGGTTTTGATATGAAAATCTCATTTTTGTATTTCATCAGGAAAAATGAGTTACCACATCTTTGCAAATAGAAAAAGGGGAATAAAAATACCACAAAAATTTTATTTCAAAAATACCACACATTCGCAAAAGTTCTAAAAATACTACATTTTTTCCAAAAATATTACAAAACTGTTTTTGTTTCAAAAATACCACAAGAATTGGAAATAACTTTATAACTTCAAATTTAAACCCTAAAATTCCAAAACTAAATCATATCCCTTCGAAACTAAACCTTATACTCTATTTAGTGAACCCAACACATCTCTTCTTCGTGAATAATGTAGTTGATCGACGATATGGATGATTCGGGGGCAAAAACATTCGATGACAATCAAACCAGCATGTTTTTCTTCCATTACTCAGCTGGAAGGAATTAGTGTTATCCTCACAATATGGACATGCTAGTTTCCCGTGAGTTTTCCACCTTGATAACATGCTATACGCTGGGAAATCACGCACGCATCCTAAAACTTTGTTGTAAAGACATGTCATACACATGTTCCCCATGTTTCTGTAATGTCTGCAACTCATGTATTAGTGGTTGCAAAAACATGTCAAGCGATCGTTTCAGATGTTCTCGCCCTGATACAAGAACGTATAGAAATAGAAACTCTCGGTTCATACATAAATATGGCGGCAAATTGTAAGGTGTCACGATGACCGGCCATAGAGAATGTTGTCTACCATACTTCCCGAATGGGCTGAATCCAACTATACTTAATCCAAGATAAACGTTTCTTGTCTCGCATGCAAAATCTGGATAAGTAGACTGAAAATGCAGCCAAGCTTCTGCATCAGAAGGATGTGTAATCTCTCCATCGAATCTATGTTCAGCATGCCATCTCATTGCCGATGCTGTTCTCTCAGACTGATACAACCTCTTAAACCTATCTGTTAGTGGCAAATACCACATCTTCTTGTAAGGCACTGAAACTCTACCGCTTGTATCCTTATACCTTGGTTTGCGACAATATCGACACCTCGTCCAGGTGTCATCGCATCTCCAATAGATCATACAATTATCGATGCACACGTCTATAACCTGATATGAAAACCCAAGCCCCGACACAAGTTTTCGAATCTCGTAAAATGAACCTGGAGCATTGTTATCCTCTTGCAATATATCTCTCACAAACTTGGTTATTGCATCAACTGCATCCTCAGGCAAGTTATAGTATGTCTTTATCCCCATCAACCTACTAGCCGGTGATAAAGGCGAATGAACATCTTTACATCCACTATATAATGGCTTAGTCGTTGCGTCTAACATATCATAAAACCGTCATGATTCTAAATTTGGTTCTTCGTACGAACCCTGAGTCATCTCTATATTTTCTCTACCGCTAGTACTAGCAACAAGATCAGGTCGTTCGCTACCACTATTACTAGCAAAAATATCATGTTGTTCGCCATTTAAAAACCAAATCTTATAACTCGGCATCAAACTATTCATATACAAGTGATTCCAGACCATATATATCCTGATATTATGAGCATTCCGACAAACAGAGCATGGACATATTAACTTACGACTGCGTTGTGCCCGAGGTTGTCGACATGCTAATTCAATGAATTTTATAACACCACGCGAATACTCGTCGTTCAAAGGTTTGTATATGGATCCATTTTTTCATGATCCATCCATAATCGAAAATAAAGAGGTGTAGACATTTTTTGTAAAATATATGTGTTGAATGTGTGAATAATGAAGGTGGGGGGGGGGGGGGGGTTGGGGTTTTATAGACATNTTTTATAGACATGTTTGTGACGGAATCTTGACGGATAAATCCGTCATGATTTACGAATATAACCATTGGCAACAGTTACATTAACGGATATGTTGTTAGGCCGATTTTCTGACGGATTTTGTCACGGATTCCTGACGGACATGTCCGTCAGGAATTATATGTTAGGAAATCCGTAAGGAATTTAGCCGACGGATTTGTATCCCCAATTTTTCGTCAGGAAATCATGACGGATAAAAATCTGTTAGCCTCTCTGGTCACTCTTTCCGAAGCTTGTTAGCCTCTCTAGTGCAATTTTTATGTTTGTGGTATTTTTGGAACATGTAAGATTGTGTGGTATTTTTGGAACTTTAGGGATTGTGTGGTACTTTTAAAATTTGAACTTCTTTTGATGGTATTTCAAGGAATTCCTCAAAAAATGGAATTCCTTGTTTTTTTTCTGTGTTTTGTGAAAAACCCAGGTTTTTTTGTTTATCGCAAAAATGTGTTTTCATATTATGTGTAGGAAAACGAGGCTCCTCATTGGGGAAAATTTGTTTTTCTTTTGGAGGAAAATATAGTTTCCTCGTTTTTCTTATGGAAAAAGAGATTCCACGTTTTTAGTGATATGTCTCGTATTTGACAAGAAAATACGTCTAAAATGAGTAAGTTTTTTTTATTGCAAAAAATGTTTTTTCATATTTTATGTAAGAAAATGAGGCTCCGCATTTTTGGAGAAAATTAGTTTTTTTTTGAAGGAAAAGTAGTTTCCTCGTTTTTTATAGAAAACAAGATTCCATGTTTTTAGTTAAAAAGTGATATGTCATGTATTTGACAAATAAAAGTTTTTTCATCTCAATGGTAGAAAAAAAAGAATTTTCACTGTTCCAGCGATTAAATGTGTTTCTGAGTTTTTGTATTATTCATAATTAAGATGTAGATATTATTTGTGAAGTCGCATATTTTTAACATCTCGAATATCTATTGGTTTTAACTTTGAAGATTTAAAGATTCATATGGTAAATCTAAGCACTAATTTTTTAAGTGATTAAACAACAACATTTGAGTGTTGCATAAACTCTTAGAAAATAAGTTCTGAATTCTTTTTCTCATCATGTTTTATATATCTTACTCTTAGTTCTCCGTTTCCCATGCATCGATCTACTACGACATGTCATATTTACCTTGTTTTTTCAGACAATAGTTTATTCAACCAGCATGTACTTAAAAGTAGTTGTATGCTTTTTTATTCTTCCATATGTATAGTATAGTAAAGGTTGTTGCCAGGGCCGGTCCTAAGATTTTAAAATTTTTTAAAGGCCGCAATCTAAAATGAAAAAATAGGTCAAAATTATACAATTTTTCAAAAAATGGACTATTTTCTTAACTAAAATTTTTAAATTTAAAAAGGAGCCGCAAGCGCATGCTTGCTCTGCTTGGGCTCAAGAACGGCTCTGGTTGTTGCGCTACTTAACACATGTAGCGTATAAAAATTAGAACACAATTATTAGACTATATTTTCAAAGAAAAAATATTCAAGTATCCAACTCATGTGAGATTGATAAAAAAATCTCCCAAGGTATTATAAACTATTAGGCTACTCGAAGTAAGTTCTAGGAAACATTGTAATGAAATAATATTCAATAAAATAGATATTTTACAATTATATAGAGCTTAAATTGATTTTTGTAACTAAGTAAAAATATATAGAGGTTATAATTATTTATTTATTTTTTGAATTTTTATGTCGCTTCCAATAAAAGAATCGAGTTTCTCGAATCTTTTTAGATTGGTAGTTTTCGGAATCGTGTTTCCTCTTGCTTTCAACAATTTCCTATTCCGAACCAAATTGACTTCACATAGCTTTTAAAATAAGAATTATTCAAATATTTTGTATATTTACCTCTAATAAATGTGTACCACGTCACCCTCAACCACCAATTTATTCTACTTTTAACAAGAACAAATTGTTTAGTATTCCAACTGCAATAGACTTTTAAATATACATCTTGATGCAAATAAATAATGTATTTCTATAAAGATTTCAAAATCATGTTTTTTGCAACATTATTTATTTTTGCAGAAAACTTTATACTTTTATTTTCTTTTCAAATGCAAACAAATCGTGTTTTTCCACCAAAACTACACATTACCAATTTTATAACAAACCATATAATCAAGTTTTGTTTCCAAAACCATAACTCGTTATTATTTGTAAATCAAAATACAAGGGTTACAACTAATTAAAGTGAAATAATGTTTTCCAGCAAAAATAAAAAAATATATATTTCGTGACTAAAACTGAAATATTATGTTTTCCAACCAAATTTGCATAATCACGTGTTCTAGATAAAACCAAAAACTAATTTTTGCCTATAATCATGTATTTTGCAAAAAAATCACCTAAATTATATTCTTCCGCAAAATACTGCATAATCACATATTTATATGGGCTCATTTGAGAGGTATACGTTAGTTTAACAAAATTAAATGAATGTACATATCTATGTTATTGGGCCTATTGGGCCTTCGACAAGTGAATGTAATTAGGTTTCATAAGTATATACTTTAACATTGTAAAGTGTCGATATATAAGCTCTGTAAAAACGCTGAATGAGCGGATGAATCAATAAGAAACCTATTGTGAAAACACTCTCCTCTCTTTGACATGGTATCAGAGCTATCAACCTGTACTTCTTCATAGGTTGTTGCTCTTGTTCTTCAAGTTTTTGTTTCGAATTCTCTTAAATCTTCACCATGGCCGATCCAACTGCTTCTACACGTCGTACAATCTCTCCGTACGATCTTACTTCTGGTGATAACCCTGGTATTCTCATCTCTAAACCTCTACTAAAAGGTTCCAACTACGATGAATGGGCCACCAACTTCAAACCCGCGTTAAAAGCAAGGAAAAAGTTCGGTTTTGTCGATGGATCAATTCCACAACCGAATGAAACATCTCCAGACTTTGAGGACTGGACTGCTAACAATGCCCTCATTGTCTCTTGGATGAAACTTACAATTGATGACCATTTGTCATCCACTCTTTCTCATTTGGATGAAGCTAAATCTCTTTGGGAACACATTCAAAAACGATTCGGATTGAAGAACGGACAAAGGGTTCAAAGACTCAAATCTGATCTAGCCAATTGCCGGCAAAAGGGCCTTGCAATTGAGTCTTACTATGGGAAATTAACTCAGTTGTGGCGTAGCTTGTCCGATTATCAACAAGCTAAAACAATGGAAGAAGTTCGCAAAGAACGAGAAGAAGACAAGTTACACCAATTTCTTATGGGGTTGGATGAAACGATTTATGGTCCTGTCAAGTCTTCACTTCTG
>OVBE01018055.1:0-10144 GCA_900406425.1 Iberis pinnata
CAAGGACCTCTTGAGTTTTAATATCCTGAAACCAAACATCATTAGGCCCAAAAGTGAGATTACATTGTAAATCATTTGTAATACGTTTGATAGATATTAATTTTGAGATGAAAGAAGGCCTGAAAAGGCTCTAGAGTCTCTGTTACAAATTTTCAAATTGCCTATGCCCCTTATGGGAACCTTATCTCCATTCGAAATTACCACATTACCTAAGGCAGGTTCTATGTTCTCAATCAAGTTAACATTGGCAATCATGTGGTGTGAGGAACCCGAGTCTAAAACTAAGCATTCATCATTATATTGAGCATTAAGTGAGTTACCCACAACATTACCAATCATTTTACCATATTTTTAGCCTCCTTTAAAGCCTTGATCAAGGCCTCAATGTCGCTTTTTCTTACATACTCCTCGGCATTGGTTGTTGCAGATGATGCCTTGTAAGATACTAGAGCCTTTGAGTTGTTTCCTTCTTCACTGGTTTGGATAGAGCCTCCTCCATCCTATGTTTTCTCTTGAGCAATATTTGATCTTGGCCCATTTTGCTTTGGCTTAAAGTTTTTTGCATTCCTTGTAGGCCTCAAATGCGGGTGCAAAAACCAGCACTTGTCCTTAGAGTGGCCTGGCTTCTTCAATGCTCACACACCAAGTTGGATTTCTTTTCGTCCCCTTTGTGAAATCCTTGATTAGCCAAAGCTAGCACACTTTTATTGGCCATTACCAACTCTTTCTTGCCATTGAACAGTCCTTGAGTCCCTTGCTCTCTTTGGATTTGAGAGCACACATCTTCTAGTGAACCAAGCTTTGTGGCCCGGAGAATGTGCTTCACTAGGTCCTTGTATCCACCATTGAGGTTGAGTAGAAGGCTAAATATCTTATCTTGTTCCCTTTTGTCACTGTAGATGGTAGGATCTAAGGTAAAGGGTTGCAACATCTCAAGTTCTGCCCATAGGGCCCGGAACTTGCCAAAGTAAGTATTAAACTCCATATCGTCTTGCTTGAGCTTGTTTATCGCCTTCTTAACTTCATAGACATGGCTTAGATTCGATATGTTGCCAAAAAATTTGTGAAGAGTCTCCCAAAGATCCTTGGGGGTTTCACAATATGAGTAGACTTCAAGCAAAGATGGGTCTAAGGAAGTTTGCATGAAGCCGAGGACCATTTGGTCCTCTTGGAACCATTTCTCCTCTTCCTCGGTCATGTCATCTTCTTCATCTTCACTGTCTTCTTCGACCTCTTTGCCATCTTCTTCATCTTTTTCTTCACCATCATCGTCGGTGTTTTTCTTAGAAGCTTTCTTCGGCTTCTTCTTCTTCAAAGTTGGACCGGTTTTCACAATGTGACTCCATAGTCCTTTACCACCAAGAAAGATCTTGATGGTTCTTTCCCAAAGGAGATAGTTTATCCCTTTGACTACCACTGGAACTCCAAGATTCTTTTGAAGATCCATGAGAAAAGACTCGAACTTTAGAGAATGATATAGTGAGAATAGTGAGATTTAGAGAATAAAGTAACCGAGAGAATCAAGAGTTTGCGGAAGAATGTGAGGTAAACATGAGCAAACGCTCTGATACCATGAAAATTTAAGAGATTAAGAAGCTCAATACATGGTGGATGGAGTAGAGATTGAGAGAAAATAGAAGAAAAATAGAAACTTTTGATTAAAGATTGAAACTTTTCTTCATATCATAAAAGTCGACTCTTTACATCATTTATATAGGAGGGAACCTTAAACATACCTAATATAGTAAGTTTAAGGTTCGATGAATGGTAAAAGGTGAAAATACACAAGTAAAAGCATAAAGCAACCACACGGTTTCTCGGTTGTACGGATAGTGATCCCAACAGTAAGCCACGCGCGCGTGTGAATGGCATCTTAGAGATACTCGACCAAATCTGCTCCAACGGCTATAATTCTTCTTCTGGATCCTTCCTAAATTTGAATAGCTGGCTTATACTTGAAATGGTTGAAGGACCGCATGATTTGGCCGAGACTTGAAGTAAATATAGTTTCTCGATGGTTATCGAGAAACTGCGCATTGTTTCATCAAGTCATACTTTGATTCATTCGCATCCATTCGTTCCGCGTGTTTCCCTTTGATACTTGGCTTACATGCTAGCCCGTATGTGCACATTACTCACGTATGGCATTGTTCTGCACGCATGGCCTATATGAACCATGCACGTATCATTCCATCTTGGCCTTCCTGATCCCGATACAACGCATGGTTCAGATGGTCTCGATGCTCCATGATTTGGCCCGATAGACTCGGTGTCGCATATCTTGGCCTTGGCTCAACTTCTTGCCTGGCCCAATACCTCATATCTTGCACTTGGCTCGATATATCTTGCATGTTCTGGCCCGATGGACCCGATATGTCCTAATCCGACCTTGGCTCGATATAACCTTCATAGCTTGGCCCGATAGACCCGATACCGTATATTTTGGCTTTGGCTCGATATGTCTCGCTTTTCTTGGCCCGATAGACTTGATATCCGCATGGCCGATGATCCTTTCCCGACTTGGCCTAGTTTAGGCCAAGTCTACCCATTCTCATTCTTTTGACTTGTCTAAACTTCCTTTTTCCTTTTACACATCATGGAATACTTTTCCTTTTGCCTTTCTTAAGTTTTGGCTGAGTGATGACCAAAATTCAACAAGAAAAGCGTGCTATTGGATGCAAATAGGTGTTTAAGATAAAATATAATGCTGATGGGACAGTGGAGGGATATAAAGCTCGTTAAGTGGCAAAATGATATATTCATCAAGAAGATATTGATTACATAGATACTTTCTCACCGTTGGCAAAATTGAATACTAGTAAAGCTTGTTCTTGGCCTTGCTGCTATACATGGATAAACTTTAACACAAATGGATGTCACCAATTCTTTTTAAATTAGTGATCTAGAGGAAGATATCTATATGAGGTTGCCTCAAGGATATACACCACCTGATGGTAAAATTTTTCCACCAAATCCAATTTGTAAGTTGAATAAGAGTTTATACGATTTAAAACAAGCATCAAGACAATGGTATCAACGATTATCTATTATTGTACTTAAGATAGTTATCAGCAATGTCATTATGATAACACCCTATTTGTTAAAATTATATCTTCTAAGTTTATAGTTATACTAATCTATGTTAATGATATTTTGATAGCGTGAAATTTTGATTTTGAACTACAGCATTTCAAAAGCTAGAGTTTAAGATAAAGATCTTAGATCACTTCTATTCTTTCTTGGGTTGGAAGTGGCTAGATATTCATAAGTAATTTCGGTATCTGAAAGGAAATATGCATTATCTTTATTAGCATATGCTGGTTAATTGGGTTGTGAACCATCTATCATAGCTATGGATCCACCCGTACATTATATGAAAGATCAAGGTACAATTCTACAACAGCCAACACAATATATAGCTTGGGTTGGGCATTTTTACTTTATCTAACAATAACATGGTCCGACATAACATATGTTGTACACGATCTTACTTAATTTTTATCAGCACCAATAGATATTCACTTGGCTGCAATTTTTAGAGTGTTGATATAAATATATAAGGGAAGTTAGTTTAGCTACCATACATTTTAGTAAAAATGACTAGAACCATACAAATCTTTTTTTATTACTTGCTTTTTTTAAATGCCCAGCGTACCCTTCTATTACGTTGTGACAAAAAACGTATTTACCGGAATGCCATTTGTCACGTCGGAATTCACTGATGTGTATTAATGAGACGACTTATGGTTACGTTGCAGCTGAGTTACTGAAACCCGCTGACTTAAGAGACATTAGCTGACTTACGGGCATAAGTCACCGGCTCGTGACGACTTACTTACAAAAGCTGGCTGAGTTAAGAGAAATTAGCTGACTTATGGGCATAAGTCACCCGCTCGTGACGACTTACTTACAAAAATTGGCTGATTTGTTTTAAAAAGGCTGACCTACAGTCATAAGTCAACTTACGTAATGGCTGACATACGAGAATATGGCTGACTTACGCTTTTAGGATGACTTACTTACTCCTGTTACAGCTGGCTTATACGTCAGCATGATGACTTGTTGAAAATTGTACTGAGTTATACTTAGAGATGGCTGAGTTATGTTTTGCAGGCTGGTTTAATGTAGCTGACTGAGTTATACTTATTGGATGTTAACACGACTGAGATACCTCTGCTTAGCCGTCAAGAACTGGATTAACTCAACTCATTGTGTTTACGACTGACCTACTAGCGAAATATTAATTACTAGACTAGCATTCATGTCACCGCTGATTTAGTTGACGAAAGGGCTGACTCATGTCATCGTGTCACCTTGCAACTGACTTACGTTGCATTTGATGGCTGATTAACTTGGACTGGGTTATGTGTTGGTATTGCGGCTGACTTATCTTTTTGCCATGTCAGCATCAATGCCATGTCATCATCCATTGCGGATGATGATGTGGAAGCTTAAATTTGAGAGACAGGGTGTTGAAGTTTTTTTTGCATTGTAGATAGTCTTACCGATTCTTCTTCGGTAACCAACGTCTCCATCTATCTTCTTCATCTTATTCTTCATCTCACATTGAGAGCGTATGGATCGAGTACTTATTGTTTCCGGTAACTGGTATTCAATGATAATAAATTGAATTAGTCGAGACATCATATTCAGATGAGCTACATGTTCTCGAATAAAGCTTTGAAAACAATGGCGCATAATACTCCACCAGTTTATGTCTCTAATACTCGACACTTGCAAGGTTTTCTAAGGCTATGGAAAATCGAACATGTACGGGGACTTTCTCGGTGACATTGGTCCGTTCGTTCTACCTTCGAGTGTCGAAATAACTATCTGGTAGACTGAGTTATATTATTCTTTTTCAATTCTTTTCTTGCCTTTTCGGCACTTGTTTCTTTTACAACTCTAATCGCCTTTGCCCTAAGCCGTACCCTTTTCTTAAATTTTTATTTTCTTTTCCAAATCCTTTACTAGGCAATTCCATTTCATTTTTATTCCTTTGATCCCCTCCTAAGCCTCTTAAAACATTTCTTTTATTCCATTCATTTTTATTCCTTTGATCCCCTCCTAATCCGGCAATCTAAATCCCAAATATCACAATTCATTCCCGAGCCCATTCCAAACCTAAGCCTATCTAGTCCAAAAGTTGCGAACTAGAACTACATGAAATCCAATTATTATCAGTTCAAACCTAACATTTTACACAAAGCTCTTTTCATAAAAGTCCTACCAATGCATAGACATGATAATTAGCAATCAAATTAAGGTGGGGAAACTACTTGGACTAACAAGAGTGGTAAGAATGGAATAAGATAGTCCAAGTATGTATATTCTATCCACAAGTCCAAATCCAATGGATAGACATGATAATTAGCAATCAAATTAAGGTTCTAATAGATAGAGATGAATTTCAAATCAAAACTTGCTTCCGAAAGGCAAAGATCATACAATTCCATATTCCAAGCAAGGTTCAATCTTAGTTCGAAATTCAACTAGCTAACTATAGACAACTAATAACATGGGCAATGATTCCAACTAGTGAAGAAAAAAATTTACAAGGCAATTTCATCATAGATATCCTATGCAAATGATGCAACCTAATATGAATCTAAATGCATCTTTTTTTTATAGAAAATTTTTAAATATTTCGATTTTTAGGGATTTTGAAAATCTTAACTATTTACAATGCAATGATGCATGATAAGAAGAAGATTAAAACTAGATTAGCTACGGTCCCTCCCCCAAAATTAAATCACACGGTCCCTGTGTGTAATAAAAGCCGGAGGAAGGGACAAAAAGAAGAAATAAAAATAAACTAAATGAAAAATGTATCCTATGCAAATTCCATATTCCAAAAGGACAAAGATCATACAATTCCATATTCCAAGTAAGGTTCAATCTTAGTTCAGATTCGACTAGCTAACTATAGACAACTAATAACATGGGCAATGATTCCAACTAGCGAAGAAAAAAACTTACAAGGCAATTTCATCATAGATATCCTATGCAAATGATGCAACCTAATATGAATCTAAATGCATCTTTTTTTTAGAAATTTTTTAAATATTTCGATTTTTAGGGATTTTGAAAATCTTAACTATTTACAATGCAATGATGCATGATAAGAAGAAAATTGAAACTAGATTAGCTACGGTCCCTCCCCCAAACTTAAATCACACGGTCCCTGTGTGTAATAAAAGCCGGAGGAAGGGACAAAAAGAAGAAATAAAAATAAACTAAATGAAAAATGTATTTACAGTGGTTGTAGAAGTGGTACGTCAACCTTTTTGGTTTGTGGATCCGAGTGTGGAGTCAATTGAGTCGATGTCAAGTGAGAGGTTGAAGAAGTTGTCGGAGTAAGACTCTAAATACGGCACTTGCTCGGTGATCTCTTGGTCGGTGGAGAAGCTATGGCTGAAGTCGATGTTCTCTCTCTGCCGGAAAGTTTTCTGTCGGCTGTTTGGGAGTACGATGATACGTGTGGAGTTTCCCGTTAACCGAAGTTGGTAGAACAGTCTGTCGTCTGTCCTTTCCACCAAGAATTGGGCGTCCCTCATATGGTTGTAATCCAAGAATATTGGTGCTTGATCTATCCTCCCGAGGTAGACTTGGATGTGAAGGAGAATGGGGGTGATCCAACCCCGTACTCGTAGTTAAGGTGCTCTCCCTTGTCTCTTTAGCCAAGTCGGATCTTGGAACTTGAGTAAATGTTGGAAGAAGAGCTTCAAAGGACAAGGTTTCAATTGGTTTAGTGCAGGGAACAAATTTTGGTCCTATAGATAGTTGTGGATGTACGGAGACACGCCAAGACGTAGGAAGTCCATTTCCTCTCCTAGGATGCGGCTTGTATCTCGCCTCGTGAAGAATGAGTTGGCGAGGATTTGATGAGCATAACGGATGGCCGGGTGGTGAATGAGGTCGCTCTTCGTTTGGCCGGCCTTAAAGGCTCTTGATTCAATAATATTCCAAATGAGTCCATTTTTCGCGCGGAGTATCTTCGATGTACCCGCCCTTGGTGACATCGTTTCCTACGTTTTCGATGTACCTCACCTTGGGAGAGGTAAGGAGCATGCATTTTGATTATTGATAGGCGTAAAATCTCATGTTAAGGGTGCTCTCTATGCCCAAGTTCCTGAGAAGCGTTTTTACTTCCTCAAAGATATCGAGGCTCCTTAAGAGATCTTCATTCGAGAGAGTTAATTCCGTGAACTCGGCTTGCAAAAGTAGGTCGTAGATATTTAAATCCGAAGGTCCGGTTGCCATTCTTGTTCCTACCAAAGAAAGGAGATCGTTTAAAGTTTTCCACAAACACTTGGCAACCCAATTCTAGTCAAGATATCACAAACTCATCAAGATTCACCCATTTCCATCAATTCCAAACCATATTCAATCCTCAATTACCACATTTCCCCCAAACTTAGTCAAAATCTTTTCAAGAACCCTAATTTTAAGATGTCAACAATTTTAAGAATTGAAGGCCAATCTCCTAGAGTACTAATCATAGTTCTCATACCCAAACGTTTCCTAACACTTAGAGACATTCAACAATCCAAAAAATTGAGAAAAATCAAAATTTTCGGAATGAGTGAATAGTGTTGCGAAAATTAAAAATTGAAAGTGTACCTTGGCTTGAATAAGTTAGAACTAGCAAGATTAAGTAAAGAGATTGGTGAAATCCGAGTTTAGGACGATGAACAAGAGAAAAGCTTGAATAATTTATGGAGAAATCAAGGGTTTTGGAAATTCTTCTCTCAAGAGTTCTTAAGAAAAGCCGAGTAAAAGAAGAAGAAAGGGAGAAAGAGAGTTAAAAAATCGGGCTACACCGGAGTTAAAATCCGGTTCAAATTGGGCTAAATCAATATTTAAGGTTGAGATTTAAAATTCCTTACCCGTACCAATTTGTTCGTACGCTTACCCGCTACAGTCCCTTTTGAAACATACCGGTTTGGGTTCCCCGGTATGCTTAACCGCTGGAACTCCTTGGAAATTTTTTTAGCTCTATACCGGTTTAGGTTTGCCATTATCATTGCGCGCTACTGTCTCGAGTGAAGCATACCGGTTTGGGTTCTCCGGTACGCTTAACCGCTGGAACTCTCTGGAAATTTTTTTAGCTCTATACCGGTTTAGATTCCCCGGTATGCCTGGCCGCTATTGCCTTATTTCACCACATCAACCTACAACTTCTTCCACCTAATTGCATAAGTCATTTTCCACACCAAATAGGTTTATACCATTGCAAATCATCATTCCCAAGTCATCAAAAAAAAAAGTAGAAATTCAAAATAATAAAAAGGATATATACAAAAAGGATAACATGAGATTTCCTCTCAAGCGCGATTTTTTAAAGTCACTAAGCTTGACTTTCTTGTTACTTATGCTTGCGGTGGCTCAGAAAGAGACACCAAATCTCTTTCATTGACGACTTCATTCGCTAAATACCGCTTCACTCTTTAACCATTGACGGTAAATTCTTTCCCATCCTTTCCACCTAGAACTATTGCTCTATAAGGACGAATCTCTTTAATTTTGAAAGGTCCCGACCATCTCGATTGCAACTTTCCAAGAAAGAGCTTCAACCTTGAATTGAAGAGAAAAGCTAGATCACCAACTTCCAGCTCTTTGTTGATGATCTTTTCGTCGTGAAAAGCTTTAGTCCTCTCTTTGTAGATCTTTGCATTCTCATAGGCTTTAAGCCTAATCTCATCTAATTCCCCAAGTAAAATCTCCCTTTTTTCTTTGGCGCTCTTGATATCGAAATTCAGCAATTTCACTACCCACATGGCTTTGTATTTCAACACAACAAGGAGATGACAAGATTTACCATAAAGGAGATTGAATGGAGTAGTGCCCAATGGAGTTTTGAAGGCGGTTCTATATGACCATAAGGCATCATCGAGCTTGATGGACCAGTCCTTCCTTGTCGTCCCACCCGTTTTTTCCAAAATAGCCTTGATTTGTCTATTAGAAACTTCTACTTGGCTGATTGTCCGAGGATGGTATGGTGTAGCTACCTTATGCTTAATTCCATGTTTCTTCAACAAGTTTTCAAAAAACTTTGTTAATGAAATGTGATCCACCATCACTAATGATGACTTTTGGTATCCCGAATCTCAGAAATATGATGCCTTTAAACATCTTCAAAACCACTTTAGCTTCATTGGTGGGACTAGCAATGGCCTCCACCCATTTAGAGACATAGTCCACTACAACTAAGATATAGCTATTCCCATGAGAAGTTCGAAATGGTCCCATGAAATCTATCCTCCATACATCAAAGATTTCAACCTCCATGATTGGATTTTGTGGCATCTCATTCCTTTTTCCGATATTCCCTGTTCTTTGGCATGAGTCACATTTCAGGATGAAATTGTGAGAATCCTTGAACATGGTTGGCCACCAAAACCCTGCCTGAAGAAATTTTGACACTGTCTTGAAGGTTGCAAAGTGCCCTCCATATGAGGATCCATGACAATGCAAGAGGATTCCCTAAACTTCCTCCTCGGCTACACACCTCTTGTAAAGCCCATCCTTATTCATGGTGTAAAGATAGGGCTCATCCCAATACTACCTTGTAACATCATTGAGGAACTTCTTCTTATGATAACCTTCTACTCCTTGTGGTTCCTTTTCACAAACCAAATAGTTGACTATATCCGCGTACCATGGTTCATTCCATCCAGCAACGGAAACTTCGCCTAGAGTATACCCCGTATCTTCACCTTTGTTCAACTCGTTTATCTGTGAAGATGTTGACATCAACTCCTCTTCAGGTAAGGAATCATCTATTGGGACCTCATATTCAATTCTCAATCTTGACAAGTGGTCCGCGAATCTATTCTCGATACCTTTCTTGTCTTTAATCTCTAGATCGAACTCTTGAAGGAGTAAAATCCATCGTAGAAGCCTTGGCTTGGCATCTTTCTTTACCAATAAGTGTCTCAAGGCTACATGATCAGTATAGACGATGACCTTAGACCCCACCAAGTAGGATCTAAACTTCTCGAACGCAAAAACGATTGCAACAGATGAAGAGATAGAGGAGATGCAAGATTTAAAAGAAGCTTTCAATGTAACAGATGGAATGATTACTAGAGCAAAGGCTAAGGAGTTAGCTAAAGGAGTCAAGAGTTCACTCAAGAGGATG
>OVBE01018057.1:0-10144 GCA_900406425.1 Iberis pinnata
ATCACTCAGAGGAGAGTGAGAAGAGTGTGGTAGATAGGTGTCAAGGATCGCCATTAACAACTTTCATCTATGTAGTTGCAAATCAGTGGCAAATTTAAAACTATTTTGCCACTAATGTATTACGCAGCCAAATAGTCACAAATCGGTCTTAACATATGCTAGTGTTTTGCGACTGCACAAAAAAAACGGTAAAAAATCATAAATTAGTCTCATATTTTGTGATTTTTTCGCGTGTTTATGTTTTCGTATTATTTTTAAGACTGATTTGCGATTGTTTTCAGTTGGTCATAAATTAATCACAATTAGTCTCAAAATTTGCGACTATTAATGTAATCGCAAAATGTAAGTGTAAGTCGACTATTTTTTTATAGTGCGGGTGAAATTAAATAAGAATAAATTAGAATGACACAAAGTTGTATCAACCGGCGTTGTATGTGGATTCTTTCACGTGTCGTTACGATCAACAAGTCTACTGGTTAACATATAAACTCAGTATAATCACACTACATTAAAAAATAAGTACGTTGGTCGGTCGATCGAATAGATAAAAGAAACATGGTAGCGGAGATGTTGATATCGGATTTAGCATTTAGATTAAAGTTCGGTTAAATTTAAGTACACTTGGTTATTAAATTTGATGAGGTGAGTTGATAATTTTAAAAGATGGGTTGGGTCCATGACATGTACGTTTTGTCGTGAGAGTTTTATTTGGCTCAGTTTCAACATTAGCCTGATCACGAAAAAAAAGAAAATTTCTACATAAAAAAACAAATTCAAATAGCAAATATACGGAATAATGCATAAATAAGAATATTTGAATAATGTAAAGAGCATATCTTTGAGAAAAAAGTCACTGATTGACTATATTTTCGGACACATTTTTCTCATAACTAATTTGATATGTGAATTTGTTTTATTTCATAACACATCATGCAAAACCTTTTAGTCTATCAATCCCGATTTAGCCTAACTAGATAAAATCCTCATTCAATAACTGACATGATTTGTCGGAAAACATTAGCCGTGGCATATATTGTTCATAGTGATATTGTTTGGTTTTAAGAATGTTGAAGCAATTTATCAACGACTCTTCAATCGCATATGTGATCACTTCGGTAATTCCATGGAAATTTACATTGATAACATGTTAGTAAGTCGCCGATGGCCAAAGACCACATCTAAGTTTCTTTGAAATTCTCAATCCATACGACATGAAGCTTAACTTAGTAAACTGCATTTTTTGTGTAACCTCAAAAGAATTCCTTGGTTGCTGATGTGTCTGCATTTTTCATGTTTTAGGAAGTCATTTATCATCATTTTAGGCTCTTTTTGTTGTAGATATGTTGCATTCATAGGTCTTTCTTATTAAGTTTGCATTTTTAGGTAGATTTACATTAGCATTAGCATACATGTGCATTCTGGAGATATTCAAGGTACTTAGGGAATTTTCAGAACAACATGGGTGAAAGACCCTGAAAAAAGGGGTGCAAGACCCTGAAAAAGGGTGCAAGACCCTGAAAAAGGTGCAAGACCCTGAAAAAGGGTGTGCAAGACCCTGAAAAAGGTGTACAACCCAAAGTCAGACCCGACGTAAACCCAACTGGACTCGACCAACTCAAGTGATGGACTCGACCAACGTCAAAGTCGCCTCGACCAAGGTCACTCACGCCTCAACCAAGGTCATTCTCGCCTCGACCAAAATCAACCCCGCCTCGACCACGCTCTGTGTTGCCTCGACCACGCAACAAACCACCTCGACCACGCAACAAACCACCTCGATCTAGCCAGGAACTTCGCCTCGACCATGCTTCTTCTCCGCCTCGACCCCGCCTCGACCCCGCCTCGACCACCCTCTTTGCCTTGACCAAACTTAGCTCGAGCCAGACCTTTTATTCAAAGATCAAGTCGGACCACATGCAGTTTTTAAACATTTTTCTTTTAGTGGTTTAAGGGCTTTCCTAAACCACTATATAAGTCCTAAACACGCTTCCATTTGAACCAACCCTTATTTTATGCTTTTAAGTTTTATTTTGTATCTATCTTTTAGGTTTCTCTTTGAATGTTCATTGTTGATCAAACCCAAATTTCTTATGGAGTTTATGTTTTGCTTATGATTTCTTCATTTCCATGCTTAGTTTTAGGCTCAAAACTATCTGTTGCATATTGATCTTCTATTTTACGCCTTTAATCTCGTTTTCTGAGTTGATCATCATTTCTGGGTTTTGTTCTTATTTCACTTGATTACCATTTTCAGGGCTTTTTTTCATGTTGTTTATGATCATCATAGTTTTTCTGGGTTTAAGTTCTTATTGTTCTTGATCATCACCTCCTGATTTATGATTTTCTAGCTTTTGATCATCATCTTCTGATTTTCTGTTTTGTTGTTCTTACTATTTTTAAGAGTTGACTTTTGATCCTAATGTTTTGTTTAGTAGTTTTGTTTTCTGAGTTTGTTGATTTCATAGTCACCATGTGTAGTGAGTAGTAACCCAGGTTTCTGAGGATGGGGTAGACTGGTATTGAACCCTTGGTTCTCCTAGATACTTGATATTACTTGGTTTTAATGCAAAATAGTGGGCATTCATGTCTGCTATTATGCATTATTCCGAGTGTTTTCCTTGCATATTTGGTAGATTTTCAGGTTTATAGGTGTTTGGGTCGTGTCGAAGCAAAACGATGCATTTTACGTGATTTCAGAAGATTTCAGGAGTTGCAGTACAAAGTGCACGATCGGGCAATTGCGTTGCCCGATCGGGAAAAAGTCCCTGGAAAAATCAGAAGTTCTGGATCAATCGGGAAAGTGAAGATTAGTCGTGCAATATCATAAGTTTCCCGATTGTGCAACCATGTGCTCGATCAGGCACTTCCCCCGAGAAGAATTTGAAGATTTCCAATTTTGCAAATCAAGTCCTCAAGTCTATCAAGTTTTCCTATTTTTAATTATTTTCCTCTTTACACTATAAAAACCTCTTAGGTAGGTTTATATTAATTAAGCTTTATTTTATTTACGAGAGAATTACTGAGGGAGAGGATATTCAAACCTTGTATTTGGAGAAGATTTTTGAACATTTTTTAATAATATATTCTATGTCTTTATGTGTTCTTCAATGGTATTGATTTGTGATTGCTTGTCAATGTCTGAGTAGTTAAATAGTTAGGTTTTAGGGTTTCCCAGGGAAATCAGGTTTGATTGTTAGATTTATCATAAGGGGATAACAATTGTTAGGTTCTTAGTCTAGACTTGTTATTAATGTATGAATTAGAGTAGATAACTAGTTCATTGATATTAGATTGATAAACGCAAAGAGATTTGGTTTAGAGATCTGACCTAGTCTAGATGAATAAATGTTCTTGTTTGCGAGAGTATTGTCTCGAATGCTTGTGAACAACTGAATCTGAACTGTAATGCATGATCAATTATTTAAAAGACGGCGAAAGTTTGTCTTTGATAATTTGAGCATAAGGTTTAATACTCTGAGAGGATATTATTCCATCTTTGTTTTTCATGTTGAGAACTATTTTCAAAGAAAATCCCTGAATAATGATTTGACTTTTAAACCTGACTACCTATGGTTTCCCTGATACATGACGCTTTTATTCTATAGTTTACAATCGTTTCTACTTTACCGTTTTGATTTCGATCACAACCAAACTTAATTATTTATGCTTTAGCTTGATTCGAGGTTTAACTAAATCGTGTACTTTCTGGTCTCTGTGGGATTCGACCCTATACTTTACTACATTGATATGTTCTCTGCAATATTAGTTTTAGGATTTAAATTCTAGACCTATCAATACTTAAGTTTGATTGTCCATAGATCCCTTCTGTTTCATTGTTCTTTATGCTTATTTCTCTCTTACAATTGAAATACGATATTAGACATTTCCAGACCCAAAATGTGTCTGATGAAATGTCTAAATAATGTGATTTCATAGATTTACATACCTAGCCCAAGAGATTGAATGTTTATTGACTTTAGCATTTTTTTCATGCCTGCTAGGTAGTGTTTTGTTAATGAGATTAAGGTCTGGATATTATTTAGTTTGAGATCATTTATCAAAGGATTGAAATTGGTTGTTTATGAAACTGTTGTCTAGGGATTAGCTCATTGTTTGAGCTATGTTAGGTGTCTACGTAGTTCAAGGAGGATCACCAGTAAACTACCCCCATCCTTAGGAACTGTTTTTCCTGATTGCATTTTAGTACCATCTTCTTTCCTGTTTTTATTTTACTTGATGTTTACCCTTTAGTATTTACTTATGCATGGTAATCTGATTCTCTCTTTTATTTTTAGTTTGTTCTTTTTTTTAGGAATTGTTAGTATAAACTCCCTTTTCTTACTTGGCTTCAATCAATAATTCTGATTGCATCTGGAGTGGTTAATAGCATCACCCATTTGGAATGACAACCTATGCACTACAATGACAATGATAGTGTAATAGGGATTGACCGTAAAAATCTTACTATCAGTTGCATTGTCTCCTAAAGAGGAATCAAGGGTAATCCAAAGGAAATATCGGTTATTCTCGACCTCTCATCATCAAAAAGCAAAAGATAGGTTCAACTATTAATAAATAGAATCTTTATGCCCAATTGATTTATTTCCAGATCGAACATATTAGTGAAATAAAATTATTTCTCTTATTGATTAATGAAACATACATTAGAGTATATATAGTGACAATTAACCTCTAACTAATTATCCTAACAACAATATACTTGATAGTTCCCCTCAAGATGGTGTCAAAATCTTTAAATGACCCATCTTGGACATGAGATCATGAAACAAAGTGGGGTAAAGAGGTTTTGTCATTGCATTGGCCAATTGATTCTTGGAAGTAACATGAAGAGTCTTAAGCAATCCAACCTCTATTTTTTTCTAATCAAATGACAATGAGCTTCTATATGCTTCGTTCTTTCGCGAAAACAGGGTTCCTTGCATATGTAATGTTGCAGTGCTGTCAAAATATAAGACAGGTATGTTTGGGGAAGCAACTCCCAGCTCTTCTAGCATTCGGGATGACCAGACAATGCTATCAGAAGTATAAGAAAATGCTCTGTACTCAGCCTATGCAGAGGATTTTGAAACAACTTGTTGTTTTCTAGTTTTCTAAGCAATGAGAGAGTCACCTAGAAAAATGCATGATCCTGTAACTGAGTGCCTTGTATCAGGACACTGAGCCCAATCAGAGTCATTGAATGCTTTAATATGACAGTCAGGATTAGTGGAATATAATAAACCCTGGCCTATGGTACCTTTCAGATAATGTAACACATGATGAACAGCCTGTATATGAGATGTACGAGGTGCTGAAGAGTATTGACAGAGTTTGTTGATAGAGAAACTTATGTCAGGACGAGTGATGGTGAGGTACATAAGCTTTCCAACCAATCTACGATACAATTATGCATCAGGAAGCAAAGTACAAGATTCAGCAGACAATTTATTACTGGGATCCATTGGCACTAAAGATGGTTTGCATCCCATGAGTCCTGAATCTTGAAGAAGTTCCAAAACATATTTGTGTTGGCAAATGCTAATGCCTTTTGCTGATCTTGCAATTTCCAAACCAAGAAAGTATTTTGGTTCCCCCAAATCAAAGCTTGAAATGACTATGCAAATCATGAATAAAACGAGAAACAACGGACTCACTAGTGCTAGCTATTATTATGTCATCAACATACACAAGCATGAGAGTAATATCATAATCACTGGCTTGATAAAAGAGAGTGTGATCACCATTAATTTTGTGAAAACCAAGTTGAGAAAGAGTTGTTGAAAACTTTAGAAACCACTGTCTTGAAGCTTGCTTCATACCATAGATGAATTTCTTTAGTTTCAAAGCAACACTGACATGTAAGGTCCCTGTCTTGATGCATAACCTAGTGGTAAAGCCATGTAGATTTTTTCTAATAGATCCTCATTGAGAAATGCATTAGAAATGTCAAGTTGGTGAAGAAACCAATTTTTCTTAGCCGCTAGAGAAAAAAATCATCTTGACTGTAACCATTTTTACAACAGGTGAAAAAAGTATCAACATAGTCAATACCCTCTTGCTGTATGTAGCCCTTAGCTACTAATCTAGCCTTATATCTCTCTAGACTACCATCAACATGAAGTTTGAGTTTAAAAACCCATTTACAACCAACTATGACTTTTCCTGCTGGTAATGAACAAAGATCCCACGTATTGAAGTGTTCTAGAGAACTCAATTCCTCATCCATGGTTATACACCATTATTTAGACTTTCTGGCTTCTATATATGTTTGTGGTTCAGAAGAATGCAAAATGGAATTAACAAAAGAAGAATGAACAGAGGAAATTTAATGATAAGAAAGATAAGAAGCTAATGGATATAGCGAAGAAGCAGAATTACAAAGATAATCCTGCAAATACGAAGGTGGTTTTCTGTTTGTGAGATGTAATTGATGAGAGTGAACTGTCATCAAATGATGATCTAGCTAAAGGTATAGAAACATTAGGATATGTTATTGCAGTAGGCAAACTCACACTGGATTTTGCAGGAACTGAAAAGAAATCAGGAAAAGACTTTGAAGCTGAAGATGAGAATGGAAAAATATCCTCATGAAAGATCACATGCCTTGATATGGAGATGCTATTAGGAACAAGATCAAGAAGTTTGTATCCTTTATAGCCAGCTGGATAACCAATGAAAACACTAGCCTGTGAACATGGATCAAACTTTTTCCTTGACTGGGTGGAGGTACTTTTATAATAGAGGCACCCAAAAGTAATTAGGAATTGATAGTTTGGTTTTTGGTTAGTTAAGAGTTGGTATGGGGATTTGTTTTTGAGTAAGGGAGTATGAATTCTGTTGATAAGGAAGACAGAAGTGAGAACAAAATCACCCCAAAAAGAAAGAGGTAAAGATGACTGGAAAAGTAAAGCTCTAGCCACATTTAAAATGTGTTGATGCTTTCGTTTAACAATTGAGTTTTGTTCAGGGGTTTCTGGACAAGAATGGTAAGAGATGATACCTTTGCTCTTATAAATATTAACAAAGGCAAACTCAAGAGCATTATCAGATCTAACATATTCAACTTTTGTATTAAATTGGCATATTTAACTTTTCTATTAAATTGGTTTTCAATCATAGTGAGAAAATCAGGAAAAATATGCAAAACATCAGATTTAGATTTCATCAAATATGCCCATGTAGCTCTACTATGATCATCAACAATAATACGAAAGTAATTAAAACCTTCAAAAGTAATCACAGAAAATGGACCCCAAACATCAATGTGTAAGAGTTCAAAAATTTCAGAACTGATCTTATTAAGCTGAGGAAATGACAATCTTTTCTGTTTAGCTAAATGACACACTTGACAATGAGAACTATGAGTATGTTTGTCTGAACCAATATGTAAGCTATCAGCAATCATTGTAAGACGACTAAAAGATGGATGTCCCAATCTAAAATGCCATGTATCAATGGAAATAGCTGCAGAACAAACTATGGTTGTACCTGGTAAAGATGCATGTTTTAAAGAACCAGATTCCAACACATAAATATTTGAAATTTGTTTACCCTTCCCAACCACCAATGCCTGAGTAAGATCCTATATGAAACATGAAGTAGTTATAAAACTAATAATTCAATTCAGGTATGTAGTCAGGTAACTAACAGTCAACAAATGAAATTTAAAAGAAAGAACAAGCACAAAATTTTCTATATTAATTGTATTTTTAAGTGCAATTGTTCATATGCCAATATGGCTCTCTGATAAACCTGAAAATAAAGTGATAGGCTCATGTTTTAAATCTTAAATCTATATTGCAGAGAACAGATCTTTGTAGTACGGTAAATGGTCGATCCCACGAAGACCAGACAGCACGACTCTCAGTTTAAAATTTGATTCTAGCTAAGACAAGATAGAAGAGGGAATATTTTTAAAACAATTTAAAAGTAAAATGAATGATAAAAAGGCCAATGTAAATCAATAGAAATAAACGCTAGGCAATAGGGAAGTTCCACAGGTAATCATGTTTGAGGTTCAGGTTTACAAGCAAGATAAACAACAAAATAGTTCTCAACTCAAAAGACATCAATAGACTAATCTCCTTTCGAAGTATTAGACCCATATGATAGAATTTCTAGAAACAAAGACTAACCTTCTCCAGAAGTCTTAGATCTCTAAAACATATAATTAAATCATGCAATGACTACATATTCGATATGTTCATAAGTATTCTAAGACAATAGTCCCGCAAGAAAAGATATATATTCATTTAGACTAGATCAGATTAGATAAACCAAATCCCTTTGTATTTACTAACCTAAAGTCATGAACTAGGTGATCAGGCTAATTCAAGCAATAAACAGAAATCTAGACTAAGAACCTAACAATTTAAATCCACTAAAATCAAACCCTAACCATCAAAAAACCTGTTTTTCCTGAGAAATCCCTAAAACCTAACAATGAAACTACTCAGACATAGTCAAGAGATCAACAATCATTGATAGAGAAAACATATTCAAACCAGAATTGAATTAAAATAAAAAGAAAGAGTTTAGAATTCTTTTCCAAAATACATGTATCAGATTCGTCTCTCTTAAAAAATAAAACTGTGTTGTGGTATTTTGTGTTTTGTACNCAATAAAATTGTCATAACTTCTGATTGCCTCCTAAAGTACCTTTGCTCCCAATTTATCAAATTTATCAAATTTCAAGAATAAAAATTATATGTTTATTGAAAAATGTTAAATATAATAGAAATGTTAGTGAGTTTTTCTATATTATTTTTTATTTTATATTAATTCATATATATATAATATATATATATATAAATTGTATACAATGAAAACTAAATAATAATATTTTGGTTTTATTTGGGACCTCAAAAGTTTAAACTCCAGCTCTGCTTGTATGGACGGAACCCCAAACGCCATAAAGCTGATAATAGTGGCATCTATTGATTCATTAGATTGTAGAAATAACTCGATTACAATTAATTCAATACGTGGATTGGTTCAAACTAAACATCAAACATCAATAAAATACTTTAGATAATCTATTTTTCACAAATTTAGATTTAGATTCAACAATTATTTATGTCAGTTTTTCTCAAATAATTATTTGTTGCTTGCTATATGCTACTTTTTAGGAATAACACATGAAAAAAACATAAACGGATATAATAACTTATCAAATAATAGTAATTATTTGAGTTAACCAATTAGAAGAATTCTCCTTTTAATATTTTTGGATCGTATAGTTCAATTCTAATGCACATAGTTAAAACTAATGTAAGAATTTACTAAATTAGTTATGTTCCTAATAAAATAGATCAAAATCCATTTTTAGTTTATATATACGTATATGTTCCTCGGCTATTGTAATCTAGTGGCACATATCCAATTAGATAAACTTTGAACAATTCATTTAGGTAAGTGTTAAGCATCATAGGATCAATATTCTTAATTTGTAATTTCTCCTTTGGTGGTCTAGTATAATTTATATGTGTACTAAAATCAATAACATCTTACTAAGGGAGATGTATTAAATATGACATTTCGGAGAATATGAAATGATTTTGTGTTTTGTGGAGTTTGAAAAAATTGAGTAATTTTCATGAAGGTGTATTTTGTGAGAAGTATTTACATTTTAAGTGACTTTGTGTTTTTGGTGTACTTTAGAGAGAAAAGAGAAATTTTTCCTCTCTATTACACCTTTATTTTTCTATATAACTACACTCTACCCTTTTATCTCTCCTAACATGTGTCAGATTTTCTCTTTTGCTTTTTTTTCCCACCTCCAATCTTTAAAAACCAATTACTTAAAAATATATATATCCAAAAAACCAAAAATTATACCAAAGATCTTAACTTTTTATACTCTATAAATAGACACTTGCTTGTTTAATTCAGACACAGGAAAAAAAACAAGTTTCATGGTGTCTGTGTACACAATAATTTGTGTACATGACGCTAGTTATTCAATGTACACAATGATTATTCAGTCTGTGTACAATGTCGTGTACCATTCAGCATGTGTATAACGTCATGTACATGATGTTTATGTGTACAACCTCGCGTATCATGCAGCATGTGTACATGATGCTACGTACATATTGCATGATATACGACGTTGTACATAGACTGCATCATCATTGTGTACATC
>OVBE01018058.1:0-10144 GCA_900406425.1 Iberis pinnata
CATTGCATTTTGTTTAGAGTTCTTGCAAAATTCAATACCAGTTCAAGAAGCAGTTAACCAGAACGAATATATTGAGGATGATGGAATGGTAGTGAAGGTAGACCACTACAAAAGGGTGTACAAGTCACCCTTTCTGACAAAGATAGAGACATTGCACATCNACCCTTTCTGACAAAGATAGAGACATTGCACATCACTATGTGCTGAGGAACATGGCTTCTGTGGATCCTTATGTGCAGTAAGCGGTTACCCATTCTGTTAATAAGGATGTCAATTACAACTTTATAAAGCACACTGTTTTTATTGTCAAATCAGGATGCATTTGGAAGAATTACAAGTTACTGATGATAGATGTGATAGAAATGAAACGTTGTTGTGGAAGAATCATACTCATCATTTTGCACAATGGATAAAAACGATGGTTACATCTTAACTAAAGTTTATGTTCATTAGTTATTTGATTAGAACATGAATTGCAAATTTGGAATTTCTTCAGACCAGCTTTTGTTTTTTTTTTTTTATATTGTTTGTTCTGAGTTCTTGTCTTCATTGCCAATTATTGAAATGTGTCACATGTTGCATATTGATTTATCTGAGTTATTGTCTTTGTTGCCAATTATTGAAATGTGTCACTTGTTGCTTATTGATTGGAACATGATTTGTGAATTTGAAATTGCTTGAGGTCATGTTTTGTTTTTTGAAAACAACATATATTTGTTGTTCTGAGTTAGACTATTTATTGCCAATTATTGAAATATGTCACTGGTTTCTTCTTGGTCTATCTATGTCTGATGTTTTCCCTGATTCAAATTAAATAAGACGCAACATAAAGGTATTCTAAGGAGATAAGGTGGTTGGAATTTGGATCAAGAAATTTTCCTTTAGCACATAAAGGATTCATCAGTAATGGACACATATTTCATACAGGTGCAGTTAAGCGGAAGACGCAAAACAGTGGAGTAACTTATGAAGCGTATAGTATATGTTGATCGAGTGCACGAGATAGAAGACAAGTAGCTGATTTGCTTACATATTATGGAGTTATAAAGGAGATTTTACTTCTTGACTACCACATGTTCAAAGTACCATTGTTTAGATGCAGTTGGAAAAACAAAGGTAATTGTGTGAAGGAAGAAGATGTTTTCACTCTTGTGAACCTACATATGAACCAATCAACATATTTGAAAGATCCATTCATTTTACCTACTCAAGCAAAACAAGTTTTCTACTCTAGGGAAGATGATTCTTCAAACTGGTATGTTGTAATTAGAGCATCGCCTAGAGGATATCACGAGTTAGAAACAGAGGAGGATTTAGTTAGCGCATCATTTCCTATCCAAGAAATAGATGATGGAGAAAGTGAAGATGCTGATGATGGTAGTATATATGTTAGGAATGATTGTGAAGGGTTATCGGTAGTAGATTGAAATAGTCTTTGTGATGTTTGATAGGTTTTATGATTTTCATTGGTTAATCCCTTACATTATGGAAATCCTACTCTTTTGTAATCATGAAAATATTTTATGGATATAATAAAATAAAATAATTTTTTATTTTATTTTATTTGACAACCAATTCAAAAATATATTATAATTACAACACAATAATAGCACAAGTAGTTTGTTATATTTGTAAAACAAACTATTATATATGCAATCCAATTATAATACAAATCCAGCGCTATTGAATATATAAAACTAAAGCTATTATTAAAAACCTTTAATAACAAATATACAACGCTATTATAAAAATAATCAATTTCATCTTCAACAACGCTATCGTAACTTCGATAATTATAGCATACATTAAATCCACTATCTAAAGTATCCAACCTATAATGACGGGCGCTGTCAGAGCGTTTAATTAACCCTATGCTATCCTATGATAGAATTTTTGACTGCTAAGGAAAGGCATTTTAGTACACTGATATGGGTTGAAGACATTATGGAATTATGGGAAAGAGGTGTATGACTTGTCTTTACAACAAAATTTTAAGATGCGTGGGGGTACTTATGTGGACTATAAGCGATTTCCTAGTATATGACATGTTATCGGGATGGACAATCACGGGTAACAAGCATGTCCATATTTTAACGATAACACCAACTCATTCCAGCTGACGAATGGAAGGAAAACATGTTGGTTTGATTTTCACCGAAGGTTTTTGCCCATAAATTATCCATAACGTCGATTTACTATATTATTCACGAAGAGGAGATGTAGTGAAGGTCCAACTCCTGAATTAGTTGGCATAGATCTATTAATAAAACTACGAGATTTTGGTGTTGAAATGACCAATCATGCTAATGTCGGTGGGAATGGACATGTTAATGTTGAGTTTGCAGGAGAACATCGTAACTAGCTCAAGAAAAACATACTATGAGATTTGCCTTATTGGGAAAACTATTTTTTGAGGAATAACCTAGATGTGATGCATGTCGAAAAGAACTTCTTTGACAACACAATGAACACAATGTTAAATTTCAAAGGGAAGACCAAAGACAATTTGAAGTTTTATATTAGACTTGTCTGACATTTGTTCTCGTCCTGAGAGGCTTTCAACCAAAAACGTAAGGATGTCTGTTACAAATGTGGTGTAACAGGGCCTTGGTCTCATGTTTGCCGCACTCCTCCACATCTTTGTAAGTTGTACAAAGATTCAATTAAAGGAAAAGGGAAAAAAGTGAATCTCGCAGAACACTTCAAGGGTATGGCATACATTGATTCCTCAGACTTTTTCAATGACTTCGACGAGACTACACTAACAAATAAGTGAAGTGTTTATGGTGGAAGTATCAAATAATCGAAATAAACATCATCATGTATTTATGTTTTGAGCAAATAAAATCGTTTTTACAACGATATAATATATATTATAGTATGTTAACTCATTTTTACCAAATCTAATATATAATTATTGAATGTGTTTTTTCTATATTTTTTCTATCTTTATTAATAAATGTATTAATTTTATAAATGAATAACTATACAACTCGAACAACATTCAAGAAAATCAATAGAGAAATATGTATAGCAGATAGTGGAACTACTCATACTATTCTAAAGGATAAAAGATATTTCTCTAATTTGAAATTGACTAATGGAACAATAACTTCCATAGATAATGTTGCCTAATGGAACAATAATTGCCATAGATAATGTCTTATATTCTCTAAATTTTAAAAGAAATTTGTTGAGATTTATAGACATATACATCGAAGGATATGACACTCATTCTGCAATTGAGAGTGAAAAGAATTATATGTTATTTCTAATAAACAAGGCAAACGAGTTGTACTCAAAAATTTCCCAGAATTTCATCTCATTTGCTTCATATATATATACATGCAATAGACTCAAATCTCATGATCAAAGAAAATTAAAAATGATTTTACATTATGACATGAACGCCTTGGTCACTCAGACACTAGTATGATGCGAAAAGTCATAGAGAGCTCACATGGTCATTTATTAAAAGTTTGTGAGATATATGAAGGAAATACAATGACATGTGAAACATGTGCACTTAGGAAATTAATCATAAGACCATCACAAACTAAAATCAATAAGGAATCATCATAATTCCTTGAATACATACAAAATGATATTTTTGGACCAATACATCCACCATGTAGATCATTTCACTATTTCATTGTTAATTGATGCTTCAAGCAGATGTTCACATGTATGTTTTTTATCGTCTCAAAATATGGGATTTGCAAGATTCCTTACTCAAATAATCAAATTGAGAGCCTTGTTTTCTGATTATCCAATTAGGAGAGTTAGATTCGATATTGCTAGTGAATTCACATCCCAATCATTCAATGATTATTTTATGGTAACGAGAATTGAGGTTGAACATCAAGTAGATTAAGCGTTTGCAATTAATTGTAAGACCGTTAATTATGAGATCTAAACTTCCAACGTCAACATGGGGACAAGCCATTCTGCATGCTAAAGCAGTCATTCGGATAAGACCAAATGTATATCATATATATTCTCCGTTGCAACTAGCATTTGGTTGAGAACCAAATATTTCTCATCTAAATGTTTTTGGTTGCTCGGTTTATGCTCCTATAGCACCACTGCAACGTACAAAGATAGGATCACAAAGAATATTAGGAATATATGTTGGTTTTTATTTTTCATCAATTATATGGTACCTAGAACCACAAACGAATGATGTATTTACGAACATTTTGCTGATTGTCAGTTTGATGAGAAAGTCTTCCCGATTCTATAGGGAGAAAACAAAGAGGTTGGAAATGATATCATATGGATTGTACCATCCCTGTTATATATCAAACCACCAACGAAACAGTCAAAATTAGAAGTTCGAGGAATTATACATTTGCAAAGTATAGCAAATCAGACCTGATCCATTTACAGATACCAAACGGTAACTATATCTCGTCTATCAGCAGAAAATTCACTTGTCTAAACTGAAGTCCCACAAAAACGTGGAGGAAAAAAATGATACACATGAGTCTAGAATCCGGTTGAAGCATGGTAAACCCGGTGGTTCTAAGGATAAAAAATCTCATAAAATGAAAAGAAGCCGGAAAGCATAAGAATCCCAAAATGACTAAAAGTATTTTGAAGGATCCAACTCACCGGATGATGAAAATGTTGATCAAGAGAAACCAGAACAAAATCATGAGATTTCTATCAACTTTGTTTATAATGAAAAGATACGGAATTGAAATAAAGTTGATTGCGCTGATGATGTTTTCACATTCCTTGTGTCAAAGGAAGTAAATGACGAAAACGAAGATCCAAAACCAAAATTTGTATATGAATGTCAAAAGAGACATGGTTGGCTAAAATGGAAAGATGCAATGCAAGTATAACTCGATTCACTTAGTAAACGAGAGGTAGTCGGTCCTGTTATAACCACATAAAGATGTGAGGCCAATTGGCTATAAATGGGTTTTCATTCGGAAACGAAATGAGAAAAAAGAAATAATGAGATATAAAGCTAGCCTTGTGGCTCAAAGGTTTTTAATATCAGAATGCGTCATCAACAAGACCTTTGAGATGACAACATGTTTGTTCAAGGAAGATCTTACGCAGTTGTACTCTTTTACCTTACTCCTGTTTTTTCCTAATGGGTTTTCTAAGAAGGTTTATAACGAGACAACAAAAGATGTAATGCAAGATATGATAGAGACATTGGTATCCAAGGGGGAGTGAATAAAAATAAAAAAGTAAATAATAAAAAATAAAAGCACTTTTCTACAATGAACTTGGATGCAAGTTTTTTTTTTTGGTTTATTGAAATAAAATAAAAACCAAAAGTTTTACAAAGCCCACAAAATTTGGTTGAGTAAGCCTAAAAACACAGGGAACCAATCCCCGATACAACGAGAGTCAACGAAAGTTTTTTTTAATAGATGTTTCATATCTTATTGGTTTGTAGAATTTAAAAACCTTTTAACTCTGACCTAGAAATTGATCCATGAGATGAGAAAATCATTTTAGGAAGGGTTGACTTAACTAGCCCCCCCCCCCCTCTCGAAATTTGTACATCCAACTTATTTCCCCCTAAAATTTGTAACTCTTTAGCATCCCCTTGAACTTTGACTGCTCCTTACCAGATCCCCTGAACTATTCGATCTCATCGTTCCCCCTCCCCCCCCCCAGCGATCAAAAACAAAAATAGCGATTAAAACTCTTAAAAAGGCGATTAAAAACTAATTTTTCGGGTTAATTAACAACTGAATTCGTTATTTAAGATAAACCAATCCTGATTCAAATTAAAATTTAATCATTTATTTAATTTTTTTTTAAAAACGTGAAGAAAAATATTAGGGTTGTCGACATCGATTGTTGCAGGTGATTGTTAGAGGCGATTGTTGCTGAAAGTTTCTCCGTTAATGGAAAACGGTGACGAAGAGGATTTCTCGGCGGTAGTGGCTGAAGAAGGAGGGGGGAGTCGGGTCAAAGGCTGCTGGTACGTGAAATCAGGGTATTTGTGAGGAAGAGGACATAGTTGCTAGGTTTGAATTCGAAATTGAACAAGGTGTTTTTGAATTTCGTGATGAGGAACCTATAAACTGTAATGAAATACCTTCTAGTGATGATGAGTCTACTAAATTTAAAGTTAGGAGAGATAGAGATAATAGACAAGAATACATGTTGGCTTTGGGAAGTTCTTATTTATCGGTTATGATTTTAAGGAAGCCGTGTTAGAATATGATTTACGAACAAGGACTAACATCCAACCGGAAAGATGGTACAAGACAAAAATTAGCTACAAATGCGGAATGGAAGGATCCAATTGGCGTATGTATTGCTCCTTTGAAAAATCGAGACACATATGGCTTGTGAAAACTAGGAATGAGCTTCACACTTGTACTCCCACTTCAAGAAATATGACTATCGATAGCGTCCCAGGATAGCGTTTTTTGTGTAACTGTTATTGTATATGGACACGGGTTTTATCCATAGTGTTTCATTTTTTGGACGCTATTTTTTCATTCCCAGGAAAACAAAATACTAAGGCGCATAAATTTGCTTAGTTTCGACACTTACTATTGCAGATAATACAAAAAACGCTATGGTAAAATTTTTCAACATAATCAATTCGATCGATCGACTTAGTTATTTCTCTTTTTCTTCATTATTTTTAGAAGATCTTCAGTGTATGCGTTACTTCGGGACATTGTTGATCTCACCGATTCGAAGCTCCATTGTTTAATCGAGAAGGTATCTTCTTCATATTTACTTAACTTGCAATGTCAGATTGCAAATGTGGAATTTAGCTATATAGAAATTGTTTGATTTAGCTATTTTGATTTCTAAGTATCATCTATATATATATATATATACATACATATTGTTTGAATTCGTTAGATGTGGAATTTAGCTAAAAATAACTTTTAACTAAAATGTTATTTTTTATTCTCAATTCTGAAATGCCAGTAAGGATGAGAGGAGGCTCTGCTGGGGCCCGTCTTAGTAGACGTAACCAAGGATTAGAGGCTACACCTACACCAATAGGAACTAAGAGAAGAAGTAGTATTGAAGATGAAGAACCTGTTAATTTGGATCAACATGGGGTAAAAAATGCTAGAAATGATGAGATTCAAACAACGAAAAAGAGGTCAAGAAAATATAAGGAGGTTGTTAATCTGTCAAATTCCAATGAGGCAGATGAACCAGAAGAATTAGATTGAGTAGTGGAAGATGTTGAGGGTGAGAATCTAAAACGACTTGAAGATGATCAGAATCAGAGTACTGAATAGAATGACCATGAAAAACAAAGATGATGATGGTTTTGCTGATAATGAGGACAATTTTGATGAGGGACGTGAGAAGGTAATACTCTACGATGAGATAGAATTTACTGAGACACAAGTTCTTGAGAAAGAAAATGATCAGACTCAGAGTACTGAACATAATGACCATAAAAAAAATTATCAGAGTACTGAACGTAATGACCATGTTAACATGGATCAACATGGGGTTAACAATGAGAGGACTAAAGGAAATCAAACTCCGATTAATGAAGTGCAGAAAAAAAGAGAAGAGGACCAACAAAGATGCATACAGTGGCTATAGATCCTAATGAAAGGGTCTCAGTGTCTTTCAATGAGTATGGTGAATATGTTGGACCTGTTTCTGTTACATTATCATCTTTTCTTGGTCCTCTGGTGAGAAAACATGTTCCAGTTACATTTCCTGGCTGGAGACAACTTGATCAAGTGTCTAAGGATACCATGTGGGAGGAGATCCATGTATGTTTGACCATTTAAGAAATTTATCTTGATCCAAGATAAGTGTTCATTTTAGCATAATTTGATGCAGGGGAGGTTTGACATAATTGAAGAGTGGCAGAAAGAGGTTCTTATGAAGTAGTTGGGATGTTTGTGGAGGGCTGGGAAGTCAAGGCTGGTGGCACAAGTAAGAAATGCCAAAAGTGATGCTGAGAGGATTGCTTTAAAACTCAGCAACATCCCATCTTCTCAAGTATGAAACTCATGGGTTAGGAGCAAGACCTCTCACACGTTCAAGGTTTTTAATGTTGCTATAATGGTCATATTGTCTTCTTTATATGTCTTTTAGCTTTAATTAAGTATTGTTGTTGTAGGAAACAAGTAAGAAGTTCAAACAGTTGAGAAAAAAAAAAACACATACCTCACACAACAAGTCACAAAAGAATGCTTAGATTAGCTTATGAAATGGTAATTAAAATGAATTTTCAATTCAATCCTACGAAAAAGATTATTCAATATTTTATCTTCCTCGCTCTCCTGATTTCGTCCTCCTTTTTCGATATTGTATGACTGAGATCCCATAAAACTCCTTCGGTATTCTTTGTTGTCTCTGTTTTCGAATATCTTCGGCGGTGGAGTTGAGTCAGAAGCAACGCTTACTATCGCAAACTTCTTTGAGAGGGAAACCTTTTCTTCTTCGAAAATCGTCCAATTTGTGGAGCGATGGAGTGCGTCTTCGATTGTCTCTGGCTTATGAATCATCAGATCAAAATAGAACGGGGACTCATGCCAGAGCCCGTGTTTGAGTGCAATGATATTACTCGGTTTTAATGCATAATAGTGGGCATTTATGTTTGCTATTGTGCATTATTCCAAGTGTTTTCGTTGCATAATTGGTAGATTTTCAGGATCTAGATGACCGGGTCGTGTCGGAGCAAAAAAAAAATGCATTTCAGAAGATCTGAGGAGATTTTGGAAGACTTCAGAAGTTGCAGACAAAGTGCACGTATGTTTCCCGATCGAGCAAAACTCCCTGGAAAAATAAGAGGACCAAGATCGATCGGGCAAGTGAAGAATTGCTGTGCAATATCATAAGTTTCCAATTGGGCAACCATGTGCTCCATCAGGAACTTCCCCCGAGAAGAATTTGAAGATTTCCAATTTTGTAAATAAAGTCCTCAAGCCTATCAAGTTTTCCTATTTTTAATTATTTTCCTTTTTACACTATAAAAACCTCTTAGCTAGGTTTATTTTCATTAAGCTTTATTTTATTTCTGAGAGAATTACTGAGGGAGAGGAGATCAACCTTGTATTTGGAGAAGATTTCTGAACCTTTTCTAGTATATCTCTATTGTTTTATTATGTGTTCTTCAAAGATGTTGATTTGTGATTGCTTGTCAATGTCTGAGTAGTCCACTAGTTAGGTTTTAGGGTTTCTGGTAATTTGAGCATAGGGTTTAATACTCCGAGAGGAGATTATTTCATCTTTGTCTTTCATGTTGAGTACTATTTTCAAAGAAAATCCATGAATGATAATTTGACTTTTAATCCTGACTACTTGTGGTTTCCCTGAATTTTGACGCTTTTATTTCATAGTTTTAAACCGTTTTTATTTTACCGTTTCGATTCGTTACAACCAATCTTATTATTCTTCTTTAGCTTGATTCGACTTTTTACTAGAATGTGTACTTTATGGTCTCTGTGGATTAGACCCTAGCTTTACTACATTAAAATGTTCTCTGCAGTAATAATTTTAGGTTTTAAATTCTAGACCTATAAGAATTTTAGCGCCGTTGTCAGGGACCAATAGTGCCTTTCTAGTTTTTTATTAGTTACTAGTCTAAAGTTTTTATTTTTCAGTACTCCTCTCGTTCTTTTCTGCCTGTCTTTGTTTTACACGTGTATGATCAGAAGATCTGACAAATCCTCTGAATTGCTAAACCTCAGTAACTCGGAACTTAAAAGGATAGAACGCTCAAACCAGAAATCAAAGAAAGATGCAAGCTCATCCAATTCAATGGCTGGTAACTTTGATCAAATCATTCTGGTCGGACTCGAAGGTCGAATCGATCCATCTGCTTTTGGAATCAATCAACTAATTAACCAAGCGCAAGTGGTGGTAATGGCAATCAAGTGCGACAAGGTCAACAAAGAGCTGATGACAACCAAGCTCCACAAGGAAATCTCAATCCTTAGAACCCTCAGAACATAGATGCAAGGAAATTTGTCTTGTATGGAGATCCGGAGAGAGTTCATCAGCTCAATGCTCAGAATCATCCTCTAGTTTGTTCATACAATAATCGTCAAACATTCTATGCTAACAAGAATGCCATCCAGCCTGCTCAACCTCAACAAAGNAAAACGAGCAACCAATGGATCACATTGACACTTTTGAGGACATCTGCAGCACTATTAAACTCAATGGA
>OVBE01018059.1:0-10143 GCA_900406425.1 Iberis pinnata
ATAATTAAACTTAAGTATTTGCTAGACTTAGGATTAGCAAATCCTTGTTTATCAATAGGCTCATGACTTAATCCTAGCTACACTGTAGATAACATATCACTATAGCATAGAGAAAGGTCGAATTCCACAGAGACCAGATAATGCACTTTCAGTTTAATGTCGAATCAAGCTAAGAAAGTTTAGATTGTACGTTTGTATTCAAGTTACTGTAAACTAAAACGATAATTAAAACAATGTAAATTAATAAGCTAAAAACACTAGACAGTAGGAAATCCACAACTAATCAGGTTTAAGAGCTCAGATTATCATACAAAGATTTTACTCTAAAAATAGTTCTCAACTCAAAAGACAACAATAGATTAATTCCTCTTGAAGTATTAAATCATTATGTTCGAATTACTAAAGACAAACTCCCGCCATATTTTTATAATTCAAACATGCAATATGATCAAATTTGATAACTTCATAAACATCTGAGACAATACTCCAACAAGCAAAGAAATTTATTCATCTAGACTATATAATATTTTCTAACCATATCTCATTTGTATTTATCAACCTAATATCAATGAACTAGTTAGCTACTTTAATTAATGCATTAAGAACAAGTCTAGATTAAGAACCTAAAAAATTCAATCTTATACTGATAATCCTAACTATCAAACCTAGTTTCATTGGGAAGTCCTAGAACCTAACTATAAAATTACTTAGACATAGTAAAGCAAAAAAAGCATAATAATTACAGAACAAGAAGTCATAATCATACACGAAAATAGATATTGGAATATAACGATGATTCAGAAAATCTTCTCCATATATAAAATTATGTAATTCGTCTCCCTCTGTAAAAGTTAGACTAGATAAATTATTACTGAAATAAAACCAAGCCACAAGGCTTTTATAGTGTAAAAAGAAAAAAACCCAAAACTAATTAAAAAGATAGCCTTGAGGACCATATGTGCAAATAAATTATTCAAATCTCTCGGGCTCGTAGATCAATCGATCCAAGGTGGAACAATCGATCTGTTCATCTGGTGGAATGATCGATCCAAAGGTAGAACGATCGTTCTATATTCTCATGGTCTTCTTCGAATCGGTGGATCAATCAATCCAAGGCTAGACCGATCGATTTGTCTGTATGTAGCCTTTTGCATTCTAGATCAATTAATCCGAAGCTAGATCGATCTCTTCATTCCAAATTTTCTCAAAACTTCACCCCTTTGTGCAGAAAACCGTTCCTTTGTTCCCAAACGAC
The DNA here is from genome assembly GCA_900406425.1 of Iberis pinnata. Classification (NCBI taxonomy): domain Eukaryota; kingdom Viridiplantae; phylum Streptophyta; class Magnoliopsida; order Brassicales; family Brassicaceae; genus Iberis; species Iberis pinnata. The sequence continues at coordinate 1,256 of OVBE01018059.1, forward strand.
CCAAATAGCTAGAAACATGTAAAAGATATCAAATTTACAGAGAAATACTCGGATAATGCTTAATGCAAGCATAAATGCCCACTAATAAGCATTAAAACTTAGTAATATCACTAAGTCCATTATGTTCCACATGAATGTACCCAAAAATTTGTAGGCTGATGTGGTGGTCATGACGTGTTACTTGATCAATAGGACTTCCATCAAAGTTTTGGAGGATGTCTCCCCCTATGAGGTACTTAACAAAGCTAGACCCTCTATCTAAAGGTATTGGGTGTGTTTGTTTTATGCTTATTCTTGGGGGAACAAAGGACCAAACTAAATTTCAAAAGCCTCAAGGAAATTTTCATTGGATATTTATCTACCCAAAAGGGTTACAAGTGTTATGTCCAGGAGGAAAGACGAGTCATAGTGTCAAGGGATGTTAGTTTCATAGAACATAAAGGTTTTTATGATGGCAAGGATTGGGAAGGATTGAGATATATCTGAATATCTAACTCGGAATGAGCCACAAACCTAAGAAACATCCTTGAGAGTCTAGGGCTTAATCTCAATGGCAAGACTCCTCCACCAAGTTCACCAACCTGTCAAGAAGGGCCACCACCAACTCAAGAAATAAAATTAATGGAGAATGTTCAAGAAAACATGGACCAAGTGGAAACTCCTCTTCATGACCATGGGGGGGGGGGGGGGGGGNACATAATCAAAACTCAAGATATCTTGGATGATCATGGTCAAGAAGAGGAATCTACTTCTAAAAATGATCAAGGACATAAAAAATCTCCTGTCTTGAGAAGATCAACAAGGGTTAGAAAACATCATTCAAATTGGACAAACACAATGGTTTATTATAACAACAAGGCCATAACACAAAGAAGCTTGCTTTTTAACCCACGTCATCAAGGTTTTCTTGGAAAGGCGGATCAAGTTCTAGTTCCAAGAACATATGGTGTAGCTATTGAACAAAAATAATGGAGATAAGAAATTGATAGTGAGCTAAAAGCAATGGAAATCAACCAAACTTAGTATAAGGAAGACCTTCCAAAAGGCAAAGAGTTGTGAGCTCCAAATGTGTGTAAACAATAGAGAATACATGTGGACATGCATAAGGTTGGACTTGTTGAAAGAGGGTTCACACAAACATATATAGAAGACTACTTAGACACTTTTGCACCTGTGGCCAAATCACACGGTAAGAGTAATCTTATCCCTAACTACTACTCTTGAGTGGCATCTATGACAGATGGATGTCAATAATGTTTTCCTCCAAGGAGGGCTAGAGGCATATGTCTACATGTAGCCTCCACAAAGCCTTGAGAAGATAACAAATGTGCTCCAGCTAGAAAAGGCTATATATGGATTGAAACAATCTCCAATGGCTTGGTATCACATGCTTAATTAACCTTGGAAAAGAAGGGGTTTACAAGATCCGAAGGAGATCATACATTGTTCACCCTCCAAGGTAGGGAAGGTATAATGGTCATTCTAATATATGTAGATGACACAATCATCTTGGAAAATGACAATGTTGAAATTCATAATACTAAATAATTTCTTAAATATCTCGTTAATATAAAAGACTTGAGTGAACTTAAGTACTTCCTTGGAATAGAAGAATGTATAATTGTAGATCAAAGAATGGACTATTTTATCCGAAAGGAAGTACACAATTGATCTTCTTAGTAAAACAGGGAAGTTAGGTTCAAAACCCCACTTAAAGATGGCTACAAAGTCACTAGAGAGAGAGGGAGGGGGGGGGGGAACTTGAAAACAAGCCCCATGAGGATCAATTGAGGATGGTGGATAAACTTATTTACTTAACCATAACTCGTCCGAAAATTTGTTTTGCAGTGAACCGAATAAGCCAACATATGTAATCACCCATGGAGCATCACTGGGATATGGTGGATAGGATACTTAGGTATCTAAATGGGGCTTTGGGCCAAGGCATGAATTGGATGAAACAAGAGCACCAAGATTGTTGGCTATTATGATGTGGATTGGACTAGTTACATAGTGGATAGGTTATCAACAATTGGGTATTGTACATTCATTGGAGGAAACTTGGTGACTTGAAAGAGTAAGAAGCAAAAGATAGTCTCATGTAGTAGTGTCAAGGCCGAGTATAGGGCCAAGAGGAAGTTTACAAATGAGCTTACATGGATCAAAGGATTTCTATTTGGGGACTGAGACCAAAGAGCCAGTAACCATGCATATTGACAACAATGCTGCGATACATATAGCATCCAACAATGTCTTCCATGAAAAGATAAAGCACAAAGAAGTGAATGGCCATAAGGTGAGGCAAATGGTAGAACAAGGAGTCATCTTACCTTGCTACACAAGAAGTTTAGATCAACTTGGGGATATCTTCACCAAAGCCGCGAGTCTTAAAGTTTATGAATTCATCCATGCCAACCTTGGACTCACAAACCTCATTTAAGAATGAAGACCATTAAACCATGGAGCTCACATTCTTTTTCCCTTATGTGTTTCTATTCCAAGTGATTTTGTACACTAAAGTTTTAATGAGGTGGTCTTCATGATTCCAACCTTAGCCATTCACCATGGTTAAACTTGAGGGCGAGTATTGAGAAATAAAGAAAAAGCGACAATATGAGAAATGCATTTTAGGCCAACTCGGGTGGAAAGTAGACCATGCGGGTGAAGACTTTGTCAAACTAGAACAATACGAGCTAGTTGGATTGAACATGCGAAGGTCAGTCAAGAGAAGCACGAGTACACACATTGTTCAGGCCAGGAATACAAGACAATTTAATCCGGGCCATAAGAGTGTTTGACACACTATCAAGAATGCGCGCAAATATCGTGTCTTGTCCAAGTGAAGATTCACATGGTTGGAGTATGGCCAAGATGGACTATGCGCATATATGAGTCTGGCCGAGAAATCATTTGGACTGAGGAGCAGCTTAATCAAGGCCGGACCCTTTACAATTTTTTTTCTAGGCCAAATTGATTTATAACGGTCAAATTAATGTGATAAATCTTCTAGAAGAGTTTGGAGAAGATATTTGACTGTTGGAGATATTTGGCATGTGAAGAAGAGTATGCGTACATTCTTTCGACGATATGCATGTGTGGCCAAGTCTGACACGGGCCTAGATCAAGTTATTCTGCCAAGAGACGGATTTGGACGTGCATTGTTGGACGAGCCACCTGAGACTTTCCTCTCTTTTTTTTCGACTGGTTTTGAATTTTTTAAAGTAATGGTCAATTTAATTGTATCAACTTGTAACATTTTCATCAAGTTAATCCGGGCCATAGGAGTGTTTGACACACTATCAAGAATGCACGCAAATATCGTGTCTTGTCCAAGTGAAGATGAACATGGTTGGAGTATGGCCAAGATGGACTATGCACATATATGATTCTGGCCGAGAAATCATTTGGACCGAGGAGCAACTTAATCAAGGCCTAACCCTTTACAATTTTTTTTCTAAGCCAAATTGATTTGTAACGGTCAAATTAATGTGATAAATCTTCTAGACGAGTTTGGAGAAGATATTTGACCATTGGAGATATTTGGCATGTGAAGAAGAGTATGCATACATTCTTTCGAGGATATGCATGTGTGGCCAAGTCTGACACGGGCCTAGATCAAGTTGTTCTGCCAAGAGCCGAATTTGGACGTGCATTGTTGGACGAGCCACCTGAGACTTTCCTCTTTTTTTCTTTTTCTCGACCGGTTTTGAATTTTTTTAAGTAATGGTCAATTTAATTGTATCAACTTGTAACATTTTCATCAAGGAGAAAATAGTTCTCTCTCTCTCTCTCTCTCTCTCTCTCTAGATGTATTTGAATCTCTAAGTCTAAATTCTCATAGGTATTGGAGTTCTATGAATGTGCTTAGGTATGTTGTTTTCTATCAATTTTCATGGATATACAAAGTTCTAGATGAACGTACACAATGTTTTTAGTGAAATGTTTGACAGAAGATAGATTTTTTTTTTCTTATAGATGAGAGTTAGTGAGTTGTAGGATCACCTTGCATTTTTTTTTTCCGAACATCAACTACTAAGTGGATTTCATTATATTTTATCAAGTCATTGATACTACTTATATGCCACAGTTTTTGCCACTAATCTAAGTATGAAAGGGAGTAAAGCTTGCTCTACAAGTACAAGAGATACCTAGAAGAGAATATTGGCGAGATGTTATTGATTGGTGCTTGGTAGTTTCACGGACGGATCCGTCTCCATCGTGTGGCTAGGGAGTGTAGTAAAGAGGAGGAAATACAGGAAAGGCTAGAGATACGGTCGGTCACCAACTGATGGATTCTTGAAGTGATGTGCACTAGTGTGTGGCGGGGACATCCATGTCGCCTACTATTTCTTTCTCGCCAAATGTGATAAACAACTTGGAAACAGACCTTGAGTAGAATGGCGTCTATGTGGGAGTGGGCTCGACTCTAGAGCATAGTAAGCGAGGCTAACTAGCTTGGAGTAAGCCGATATCCCAACAAATTTGAGTCAATGTTTCCTTTAAATGGTGAACGTTAAGGGGCAAGCAAAGAAGAGATGGTCTCTTGTCTCATTCGGTTCACCACATAGTAGGCTTGGTTGGTGTTGTGTCCAAGCTCTCATATATGCGTCGGTCGATAACTTGTAACAGCAAGCCAAGAAATAAAAGAAACCCGAGGAATAACCTGTGTAAACCAGATAGATTTAGACCAATTTAACTTTGAAAAGGAAGAACATATATGTTTCAATGTTGTGGAGGAGGTTTAGGTGAGCTTATGTGTGTCATATCCATGATTACATAGAAATATAGCATAACTTAAGGTGGAAGGTAGTGCGAGAGCAATAATCTGGTAAGTGTAAGCTCAGAGCGTTGGAGCTCGTGGCCTACAAATAAAAAATGCATTAGGAGAAAGTATTGGCGACCGAAGAGTAGCGTGACAAACCTAGCTCTCTTGGACCGAATTTGCCAACAACCTGAAATAGCCGACCTAGGTGTGTCCATTTGTCGAACCAGGAAGATGTGATTTGACTGTTGCCCCTTCGTCCTTATGAATGTGGCGGCTAAGGATCTTAGCTTCAATAGTTTCCTCCAAATCCCTGACCAATTGGTTCCATCCTTAGCATCCTAGAAGGTGGAGTGCTTTAGAAGGAAGTGTCGGATCCATGCAACCATAAGGAAGTGGTCTTGGTTAGGAGACGCCAGACTAATGAGAGGGATAAAACAATGGTCATGTCCTCAAGTTGACGGATTCCAAGACTCCCTTCATCTCGAGGATGGCACACATCGTGCCATGCTATCTTCGTGTTATGTGATCTTGAATGGAACCAGACCATAGGAAATTTCTGTAACGACTAGAGATTGTCTTCAAACATCACTTTGGGAGCCTAAAGATGGATTGCTAAAAGTTGATGGTGCTGCCAATGACCAAGTGGATGAGCTGCACCCGGCCAACAAAGGAAAGAAACTTGAATTCCCATGAGGTCATGCGACATCAGATGCGGTCAATGATAGTCTCATAATCATTGTAAGACATAGATTTGGTCGTTAGAGGCAGTCCTAGATAACAGATGGAGATAGCTTCAATGTGTAGGCCCGTCTGAGTAATTTACTGCTTAAGTAGGCATGGATGGAGTGCCAAGGATGTAGATTGATGATTTGGCGACATTGACGTGGAGTCTCGATATATGCCCAAAATTATGCATGATCTGTAAGATGTCAGAGATTGAGGCTGGTATACAATCAAAGAATACAAGTATATCATCCGCGAAGCAAAGATGAGTGAGGTCGAGAGCTTTACAATGCGAATGGTAGCCAAATTTGCCTGAAGCTACAAATGCATTCAAAAGTTTGGAAAGCACATTGTTAGCAATGACAAAAAGATAAGGGGATATGGCATAACCTTGATGGATATCCTTTGAGCTCGGAAAATACCCAGCATATTTTCCATTTATAGAGATATAGAATATGGTAGTGGAGATGCAGAGATGCATCTAGTAGATGAATCTGTATGGGAACTCCAATGCCTGCAAAACATACACAATAAAAGGCTAGTGAACTGTATCAAAACCTTTAGAGATATTTAATGTGAGAGTACATTGGGGAGTTGTAGATGATTTGTGGTAGTCATTAACAAGTTCTATGGCAAGCATCAAATTGTCAAGCAATAGACAGCCTTTGATAAAGGTACTCTGGTTCGGTTCAATGAGATCAAGAAGGTATGTCTTCAAGCGATTGTCTAGGAGTTTGGATATGACCTTGTACATGATGTTGTAGCATGCAATGGGGCGGTAGTCTTTCATTATCTGCAGGTTTTCTCCTTTCGGAATGAGAGAAATAAGTGTCGCATTAACTCTGTGAGGGAGGAAACCAAAGTCGAAGAATGAGCTGATGGTTGCAACATAATCACCCCCTATGATAGGCAAAGAAGCCTTTTAGAATTCAACCATATATCCATCTTTCCCGAGAATTTATTAGAAGCCATGGAGAAAAGCGTAGCCTTGATTTTAGCATCAAGAACCAGACCCGAGAGAGACTCATCAATTGATAGGCTGCATCAGTAATAGAGTAAGTTTTGGAGTTGGCTTAGGGTTGTTGAAGTGAAATTTTGTGGTTGTTGGACAAAGTTATTGAAGTGGTCCATTACTTCCTCCTTGATATAAGTCGGATCAGTGATAGTCTTGCTTGATAGAGAGATTAACCTTCAGATAGAATTTCGTGAGGCCCGCTTGAGCTATGCGGTGAAAGAATGCCGAGTTGTGGTCTCCATGCCGCAACCATTTGATGCGGGATTTTTGTTGGTAGAGCGTGCCAAGCATGTTTTGCTTCATGCTCCTCTAGAAAAGTTTGAGTTGTTGGGTTTTAGAGTGAATAAGTCTGTCGAAGGCAAAGACAATCAAACGCATATCTAAACTGAGCTGGAAGGTCACCAAACTCTGCAAGGGTGATTTTACGAAGGTGGAATTTAAGAGCCTTTAGCTTGGACTGGAAGAGCCGCAATGCTACACGAGAAGGGTAGATAGCCGGGAAAAATTCCCAACAAGATCTAACCTTGTGCAAAAACTGAGGATGATCGACCAAGATGTTTTTGAATTTGAATGGCTTGCATATTCAAGGATTCGGTGCTGAAAGGTGAACTATGCATCAAGCATGATCGGAGATACCATTAGCTTGAAGTCTGCATATGTGGAAGGATAAGTAGACGTCCAAGATTTGTTTATCAATGCACGGTCTAGCTTTTTCCCTATCGGGTTGACATCCTGATGATTCCACCGAATAAAACGAGGCCCAACATATATGAGGTCATTGAGATCATAGCAAAATAGGAAATTCTGAAAATGAGCCATGCCGATTTTCCTAGTTGCATTGGCGGTGGAGTGATAGGAAATGAGTATAATACTGCCAAATTCTAGAGTAACTAAAATTGAGATAATTTGAGAGGAAGTGAGATTTTCAATGACAATGAAGTCGTCTTTCCACAAACTCAGATGCAACCAAGTCGATGATTGGAGTAGTTATGAATTGCATGCTAGCCTAAAATTGCAGCCTACAAAATACGAGAGAAGTTAGTGAACTGAGCACAAGTTTCTAAAAGACAACCAAATTCTTTATTAGTTGTGTAAATCCAATTCCTGACAAAATTATGCTTGTGGGAGTGGTTGAAACCCCTAGTGTTTCATGCGAATAACGTAGAGATGAAATTAGTGCCTCATAAAGAAAGCATTGCTGGGTTTTTTTATGTTACAAGATGGTCTTAAGGAAGAACATTTGATTGTGTGGATGTGTTCGACTTGGTATGTCTGCTATATCTTGGGACTAATGTTGAAGGCTCTGATAAAAGAGTTTGGAGTCAAGGATTTGCCCATCCTTTTTTCTTCAATCTCATATTCATGACCAGAATGGTTCTTAAGAACCCCAAAGCGAGAAGTTGTAATAGAGTCATTAGATCTTGTGGGTGAGGTAACTGATTTGTTCGTTGATGTAGAGGCTTGGCTTGTCCTAACCACGGTTGACAATGTGTGTTCGCCTGAAGAATGCTCGAAGCTGTGGCGCCTACTGTTATTAGGAAAAAGAACGATTGATTGATGATGGAGAGATGGTCCAAAATGGAGCAGTTATGTGCTTTGAAAATTTCTGTGGGAGATGTGTCTGAGACAACATCTGTAAGAGTTGTGTCTTAGACTCTATCTGTGAAAGTTATGTTTAAGACTGCTTGTGGGACCTGCGGCATAGACAAGAAAAGATTCAGCAGGTGCGGCAAAGCATGGGTTAATGTCTGGGATGAGCAGGGAGTCTTCAAGGGCCACTGTTATAGGTTCTTTGATTGAAGTCGGGGGTCCATGCGAAGCAGGGGCATCAAAATCGGTGACTAAGTCCCTAGTTATTAGTATTAGCTGGTGTTTCTATCAAAACATAACGTGGCAGGTCTATGTCTTTAACAAGGACCGATGTGAATCCTACATAAGAATAAGGGTCAGAAGCTTTCTCAATTACTCGCTATTGTTGCTTGCAATCTTGAGTTTTATATCCCCAGATATTATAAGTTGAACACTTCATAGACAGCCATGGTTATGACACAAGGATATCCCTTTCTTTACTCTTTATCCTTATTCTCTTTGTCAATTCCTTTTCAATGTGAACCACAATTAGCACTCTAGCCACATCAAGTAGCATACATCAGTTCGTGGGTGAAGTTTTTTTGCTTCCCCAACGACGTCTCCCATTGATCAGCCATGTGAGAGAGAAAAGAGAGTATGGGACACTCTGAAAATTCACCCATAATGGCATGGAAGAGAGATCAAGCTTAGCGTCGGCTGTGGAAAGGCACCATTCATAAACTACAAGGAGGATATAAGCATGTTGGAATTCGTACCAATTTATAACTCTTTATAAATATTAATTACGAATTTATA
>OVBE01018060.1:0-10143 GCA_900406425.1 Iberis pinnata
TTTCATGAGTAGCTTCACTTCTCTTTATTGAGCTTTGTGATCAATACTGAATTGTGAGTCTCTTGGATCCATTCCTACATTTCATGAACTTGTTTATGTTGAGAGTTAAAACTTTCTTATGTTTGTTTGTTTTTTTAAATGGAATGTAATAAAAAGTTTTTAATAATTTTCTAATAACTAAAAAATCAACTAAGAAACTTTACACAAGTCCAACCAATAATCCAACTTTTAAACAAAAGTCCTTAACAAAAGTCCTACACATTTATATTATNGTGTCTCTTTGAACTAGTAGGAGGATCATCCCTCCAGCCCTTATTGTCTGCTTTTTATGTTAGAGTGTACTCATCCTCTGTTTGTTATGTTCTTGTTTGTACCAACTCTCTTTTGGATGGGCTTTTTAATTAAGAAGGAAAAAAAAAAAATTAGCTTGTGAATAGTATATTTACTAGTGAATGATAAATTCTTTTCGTGAATAGTAAATTGTTTTCATGATCGACGAATTGTTCTCACAAATGGTGGATTTCTCTCGTGATTGGTGAATCAAACTCATAAGTTATGAATCGGATTCTTTAGTTGTGAAGCAAATCCGTTATCCGTGAATAAAACTAGAAAGTGATGAATCATTTTTTGTGATCGGTTCATTTGTGATTAGTAAACTAGTATTATATGAAAAAATATATATATAATTTACCATATGTAATTTGTCAAATGCTTGACGAAAAACATAATTGATATTGGGTTTTGGATATCAAATTTATTTTTGTACAAAACAATTATTTTCTTTCTCGATCGTGGTGATTCTACAAGAAGTATTATACTATAGAAGAACATAAGATATGATCGTCAATTCATCACTTGATAAATAAGTCACACCTACCTAGGAACACGTATAGATTTGCTTACCAGTAAAATTTACACAAGACTGGTTAAACTAAAACAACTAGATAATTTCATTTTAAACATTCAACTGCGAAAAGTTAATTGGTTTTTATTATTATATTACTCTTGTGTATATAAATGTATCTATTGGAGAATGCTAATAGTTATTTGTCCCTTGAACAAATCTGACCATTCACAAGTTTTGATGATCATGTCCGATGAAGACAGATTTAACTCTAGCACATTTTTTCCGGATCCAATTATTTTTATAATGTATTTATATAGTCTATAAACAATATGATTAAAGTCATTAATAAATTCAACCTTATAAACTCTCTTGGACACAAACAAATAATTTAATGACTGTCATTTTTGCTATATTTTTACTAAATCAAGAATTAAATATGGCCATTTATATGATAAATGTAAATTTCTTTTTAGTTATTGGAACGATCTATTAACAAAACTCCACAATATCAAAGTTTTTTATGAAACTAATTTTATTGATTTAAGTATAAAAAAACTTCTTTAATACCTAACATCCATAAATAACATCTATATCAACTTTTGTTTTTGTTTGGCTTTCTTAAACCAATTAGTCAAATATTGTTCCAAATTAATACAATCACAAACACTCACATATGTTCAAATGTATACATCTTTTATAATGTGTCTATATGATCTATAAAAATATGATTTATGTTATTGACTAAATTCAACCTCATAACTTTTTTTCATACCTAACATCCAAACATAACATCTTTATGGACTCTTCTTTTTTGGTTGTAATCAAAACCAATTAATCAAATATTATTTCCAATTTATACAATCATATAAACTCACATATTTTAAGTGTATACATTTCTATTTCTTATTTTAAATATGCAAGTTGTATGTGTTAACCATTATAGTGTTAATTACCTTTTTGGTAAACGAAGAGCTATTGTGACTTTAGAGTAGAAACTTCTTGAAGCAATAAAGCTGGTTTTACACATAAAAAATAATAATATTAAACTTGGAAACTAAATATTCAGTTTTTTTCACATAATACGATGAATAATCGATAAAAAAAAAATACATACAATATACAACTCGACATACTGAGGCAAAGCTAAACAAAAATTACAAAAACAAACAACAGAGGAAAAACGCAGGAGAGGACAACAAAAAAACAAAACCAGAAAAGACTCCAACAGAGACACTTACCAATAAAGAACGGTCCAACACCACCAAAGGTTAACCTATTTCATTGAGGACTACCTCGATAATACTGAACAGGGGAACCAACCGCCGAGACGACCACGGGAGACAGGCCGAGACCGGTCTAGAAACTAATCAAAGAGTCGGAAAGATCAATCGAAAGAATCGAAATCTAAACAAAGACTAAACGAGTAACCAAGAGTTGGACTAACGGAACCCAACCATAATGACGCGCTCAAACTATGAGGTTACTTGTTCAGTTTTTATTTGTGTTTTAAAATAAAAAATATAAGGCAAATATTAAATTTAAACAATTACAGAACTCAAATGGTGCCCCACGAATTCCTCTGTCTTTTCACATGTGAATCATTATTATTTTTATTAAGCTATTGGCTTATGTAACAATAGGGAACATATCAATCTACTTTTTTTTTATTTGTCATCCATACCAAACTACATAAGAGACTAGCTGTAATGATATTTTGTAATAGACTTTCATTTTTATTTCATCTTTATCTATTTGGTGGACCATTCATTTTCAATTATGGTGAAAGATGCTTTACTTGCAAGAAAATAAAGGAGCTTAAACCAATGTCTTCTTCTTTTTTTGTGTGTGTGGCTAATCTCGTTAAATCTCTCTAAATTCACCCTTGATAAAAACTAAACACCCAATATACTAGTAGTATTATAGTTTTATTATCACAAATACTGTACTAAAATGTTGGATTATTAAAATAATATATGAATTTAAAGGAAAATATTGATTAGACCCATAACTTATAATATAGTTTATAAGAAATTAAAGGAAATATTTTATTCCAAGTCAAATCTATTTTGAAAAAGATTAATTTATATGTTTTAATTTCCAACATGGAATTATATGAACATTTGTCTAAAACTATTATTGAAAAAAGAAATTTAAATATCAAATAGGTATCATTTCATTAATATAATTATTATGAATATTACATAGCAACAAAGATTTATAAAACACAAAAGGATCATTCACTATCAATATTGTATAATCTATTATAATAAACCAACCAACAAATACACCACAACACATGCCTCTCAAAATAACCGGTTCTAACCGGCCCAACCAACCAATTTCGCCGGTTTAGTATTACAATTTTGTCATATTTACCTCCCTCATCCCCCCCCTATATTTCTTAGTTATTTACACTTTCTTCCTTTTATTTTCACAATCACATAACAAAACACCCATTAGGATTCTCATCACTAAACATTTCAGGAGCTCTCATATGAGCATACTGATCTGTATAGCCTTGATGATTCATATACGGTCCTTGACCGTATCCTTGATTCGTATACGATTCTTGTACGTATCCATTATTCATATACGGTTCTTGTACATATGATTGCGATGATTGTCCTTGTTGCATCATATAATGTTGATTAGGTCCGGAACCAGAATATGTTATATGGTCTCGTTCCAAATGTTGACCGTTATACATTTGTCCTGGTGGGTAATAATACATTGGTTGTGGTGGATAGTTGTATCCGTTATACTCTGATTTCTTCACATCCACCGTAGCACCACCGTTTCCTCCTCCTCCTCCTCCGGTGACCGCAACTTCTTTCTTCTTCTCACCACCACCATTACCACCTTCTTTCTTGTTTTCTACAACTTCTTTATTCTCTTTCTTTTCGCCGACGCTTTTGTCTTTCTTCTCTTCAGGAGCTTTAGCCGGAGCCGGAGGGGTTGCTCCGTCGTCTTTTTTCGCCGGAATAACTTCAACGGTGCGTTTTAACTTCTCATTGAGATAAGGAGTGAGTTGGTTTACGTCAATTATACCATTTACTATTACCAAATCTTTGGAGCTATCAATAGCAACTGAATTAACTCCTGTAAGAATTATAAAAAGTCCAAACATTTAATTAATTAATAGAATAACTAAGCTCTTTAATTACTCTAACCACTTCTTAGCTAACCATTTTAATAAAATAAACAATTAATAAGCTGCCTATAAGTAGTTCAAGCTATCTAATCTTATATCACAAACTATGTTAATTTATTTTAATATATGCTTCAATAAGAATCAAGAATTATAAATAAATAAAAGAACTTACCCTTAATTTTGTTAATTATTCTTTTGATTTTGTGTTCGCAACCATCACAATGTAATTTTGTCTTTAGAATCACAGTACTCTGCAATCACATCAGAAAATAAATTAACATAAAAAAACAATCATTAAAAGTTAGTCTTTTATTTGATTTTGTATATCTTTTATAAAAAGAAGATTTTCATCAAGTGGAATTGGATAATGTATGAGTGTTAATACCGTAAAGTTTGGAAGTGCATACACGTTATAGACCACAAGCTAAATTGGACTGACGTATGAAACTTAAATTATTGTATTTTATATTTTCACTATTCTGACTTTTTATTAATTTTGTTTTTATATGTGTGTACCAAAGAATGTTTTAATATCGAACAAGTGTCATTAAAATTAGTCTGTCAAATAAATATATTTGCTTCAAAATATCATCAAAATAATTTTCTTTTAAAAACTAGTTAAAAACATAAATATTATATCATTATAAAATTGTATCAATCTTTGTAATGGTATTTTAAGAGTTTAAAATTTAATCTTTCTATTTGAATTTACCAACTAGAGTTAGAATTTTATTATGGATTTTAAAATATTAAAACTCTTATTTTATATTTTTTAAACAATTTTTGTAACATTTTCCAAAAATTAGGAATTAACTGATATTTTTGGAAATAAACTACAAAAAAAATTTTAAAAAGTTTTTGTTAATTTTCTTTAAAATAAATTAATTAAAAGAGATAATCATTACCTCTTTTGGTGGAGATGGAGAAGCTTTCTTCTCTCCTTCTTCTTTCTTCTTCTCGCCGGATTTCTCACCGGCAGGTTTCTTCTCGACGGGTTTCTCCTCCGTCGGCTTCTTCTCGACGACTTTCTCCTCCGTTGGCTTCTTCTCGCCGCCTGAAACAGGAGGAGCTTCTTTCTTTGGCGTCACAGTAGAAACAAGTTCAACTTTTCTCTTAATCCTCTCGGCGACTTTATCCCTAACAGCCACCGGATCTACGTTTCCGATAACTGTCAATTTATTTTCCGCGTAATCAATATTCACATCTTCAACACCTGAATCACAATAAGAATTAAACTTATATACATTTTCAAATCCAAAACCTAATTAGATCGAAATCACTTTGAGATCTAATGATTATATACCTTTGTAATGCTTAAGGATCCGTTTGATTTTCTTCCCACAACCTTCACAATGCATATCAAGCTTCATAACGACGGTGATACCACCACTTCCTTTTTTCTCCGGTGTCGCCGTTTCAGGCTTAGTCTCTCCTTGAGATTTCGTCGCCGTTTCTTCATTTTTCTGTAAAATCACAAATCAAAAGAGGGAGAGAGAATCACAAACTGAAACACATAGAGATCGAGATCGAGAGAGAGAGAATAAGAAGAAGAGTAACTAACCTCACCCATTGTAGTTGAGAGGAATCAGAATTTGAATTATTCTTCTCTTTTTTAGGAAGAAGTTTTGTTTTGGAGAGAAGCAGAAACGGGAAATATATATAGACAAATTCGTGTATGTACGTATGTATGTATGAGTAATGATGATGATGATGTATGTGTATATATGTTGATGATGGCGATGATATAAATGTTGTTATAAATAAATATGTATAAATAAGATATATTAAAGTGAGTGAGACCATGAGGTCATGATGAGTGTGTGGGTTTGTTTTTTTTAGGCCGTCGTGTTGGAATCATCATTAAATTTAATGGGCCCATTTCAAGGAGGATATGACGACGACGTTTAGTAAATGACGGCGTTTAAAAATTTTATAGGCTAGGTAAAGTGACGAAACTATGTCCAGCCCGAAGGCCCGTTTCTTTTGTTGGGCCTTATCCATCAAATTTTCATCAATTATTTATTTTCTTCAAAATCTCAAATTTTGTTTCTTATAAATAATTGAACAAATCCTAGCATATATATATATATATTATATAATTCGTAGAGAACATATAAATATATTTAAATTATATTATATATTTGAATTTTTATGGCTTCTTAATATAAAAAAGTTCGATTGAAAATTGAATATGAATTAATAAAATTTAATAGTTTTTTTAAGCATATAGAATGAACCTCGAGAGAACAGTTTATTAAGGTTTGCAAATAATTGAAAAAATACATACATTGATTAATTTCTTTATTTTATAAAATTTAAATTTTCATATCCACACTTAAAAGTCTTTGTTTATAACTGTTTTGACTGTAACGACGTTAACTTCTCTGTTAGCACGGGTGATTCGGATGCCGTAGTGGACTGAGTAAAAAAAGGATGCTCACATGTACAAATTATTTAAAATGCTTTTGATTTTTTTAATAATTGTGTTAAATAGAAAACGACGTCGTAGAATAGCAACATGGAATCACTTCTATTTAAAAGTGCCGTCTTTTCTATTAAAAATTGTTATATTTTATATAAAATGGCAGAGTTTTAATCAGTTGTACATGTGAGTATCCATGTTTTTTTTCACTCAGTCCATCTCAGCATCCGAGTCATCCGCATTAACAGAGCAGTTAACGCCATAACGGTCAAAGTACTTATAAGCAAAGACTTTAAACTGTGGCTATGCAAATTTAAGTTTTAAAAAGTAAAAAAAATTAATCAGCATGGTCCATATGTGTGTTCTAATTTTCTAACTCATTATATGTGCAAACACTAATAAACCTTCCTACTTTACTTTATTAAATAAAACACAACAAAAACTCTAACTCGACATATGTATCAAACGCGCCATAAGATACTTCGAGCATCATCTAAAAACAACAGACTTAACGAAACAATCACAATATCAAAATCATGTAAACCCAAACTTAAGGAAAAAGCAAAGTTTGTCAAACCATTCGCTAAGGTATTGGTCTTTATATACATGAGAAACACGAATTTCCTAGTCATTTGCAATGAAGCCATGACACAAGTATACCATACCATGAACGATAACATGTGAAAATCTTCTACTACGTTACGCAATAATCCAACCAAATTTCTCGAGTCTACCTCTAACTCAACATGGCTATATCATTGATTTCATACCCTGAAGAGTCCATAATAAACACTCCAAAATTCTGCAAGAGGAGTTGTGCATATCCCGATCTTAAAGGCAAAGCCGCCATGCCATTTTCCCTCATGATCCCTCAACACTCCCCCAACTGCCGACCCAGATTGCCTATCAACGCTCCACCTATATTAAGTTTGACCCAACCATGTATCGGTGGCATCCATGAAATATTCCTCTCAATTTGTGTATGTCTCACTAAGGCTTGGCCTCGGTTTGCTATGTTACTCTTCGTAAACTCTTTAGCCATTTCTTTTAAAATCACAGTCGGTCTCGATACATGTTTTAGATCCAAAAACCCCTTCACACCTGCACTTCCAACTCCACCATATTGTCATATCAAACATACACAACCAAGAGTATTCTGGTGCAGAGGATTCATCTTTAAGATTTGTAAATAACCACTCCAAAATCATTTGAGTTAAGAATATAGTATAACATTAAGGCGGAACCAATCACAATCAAATCCCTTTCACCACAGAACAATCACAGAGAACATGAATAATAGTTTCAAATGCTCCTTTAGAGCACCTCCATTGGTGTTTCTAATAGAATTCTTAATGAGTGTCTTAGGGTAAAACTAATTAAAATTAAAGATTAAATGGGTTTAAAGTGAAGAAACGGGTCTTAGAGAAGGAAATTTGGCAAAATTAAGAACCATGTACCTGTCAAACATCTATTGGCTTTAATTTTTTAAATTTTATTTCTTCTTATTTTCCCATAAAACTCTTTTTCTCCGTAGGTGATTCTTTTTTCTGCGATTTTTTCTTTCTCCCCTCATCGATCTCTGCTCCTTCCATACTATCTTCGATGAATATCCTCATCAAAATCGATCTTATCCAAGGCAACCGAAAACCATGTATTGTTTGGTTTCATCTTGATGTGAGTGTTTCTCTTCTTTCTTTCTTGTTAGCTTTGTTAATGGCTTTTGATTTTTCTGATGACTATCCGTTGAATGCATGTGTTCTACTTCCCTCTCAATTGTTTATTTGAAATGTATTTGCCTTTCATTGTTCTAAAAACTTATTGTTTATATTTATCAATCTTGAGAACTGAAAGAACTTTGTTTCATTATTTATTTCCTATGAATTGGAGAATGATAATTGTAAGGAGAATGAATCATACAAACTCATACATAATTTTATTATGTGTTTGTTGCATTAGACGAAAAAAGGGAGGCATCTCTTATTCTTCGCATCAGGTTATTAAAGTAACACAGTACTCTGTTATTGTTGTCTTGAGTGTTCTCAATCTTCATCTAATTGGTGAATCAATATGGTAGAATTAGCATAGTCACATTGAAGAGTGTCTCAAATGTCGGTTTGGGATTGAAATTCACAGGGGGAAATTGTATGCAACACAATGATCATCTGCACTACACTTGTTTTTACGATACTTTTGTTTGTTGTTTGTGTTATCTTTTGGTTATGTTGTTGTGAGGAAGATGTTAAATTGTTGTGATTTCAATGCTTGGTAGTTGTGATTAAGACTAGTTAGAGAAATTGATTTAAATGCTTGGTAGTTGTAATTAGGACTAGTTAGAATTGATAGTTGATTTTAATGCAGCATTAAACTTAACCACCAAACACCTTAATTAACCTTTCCTTTATAAAACAACCACTTCAAACTTGTTAAAAACCACCAACTTAAACCATCAACATGGATCCATACTGTCACTCTTCCATGATTCAAGGCAACTTCTTGGATCTTCTCATTATCAACAAGAACATGTGGGGTGTGTTTCTCCTACTATGGGATCATCGCAAGTCCCTGTGGAGCTAGTTGAAGAGATACAACCTCCTAGGAAAAGAAGAAAATGGAGTCCAACAGAGGATAATGTCCTTTGTAGCGCTTGGTTAAACACAAGAAAGGATGATATAATTTCAAATGAGCATAAACTCAATACGATCGAGAAACGTATTGCTGCTTATTTCAATGCATCTCCTATGCATGCTGGATTCCAAAACAGGGAGTTATGACATTTCAAACAAAGGTGGCAAAAGATCAATGAAGGTGTGTGCAAGTTTGTAGAAGCTTATGAGAGTGCTACGAGACATAAGACAAGTGGATAAGATGATGATGATGTTATGAAGCTTGAATATTGTATATACCTCTAGGATCACAAAGCTAAGTTCAATCTTAAACACGCATGATAGAGTTCCGTAAGGATTAGAAATGGTGTGAAACTTCTATTTGAATGGGTGATGGAGCCTCAAAGAAAAGGAAGCTTGACAGTCTCATTGCCAAGAAAGAACCACTTTATAAATAAGAAATTTCTCTAAAGGAGAAGCTAGTAATTGACATGCTTGCTAATAATTAGTTGCAATATTTAAGTTTAAATTCATTTTTTGTTTGTGTTTCAATGTTTGTGTGTTTTTTAAGTTTTAGTTTCTATGTTTGTATGTTTACTTTGAATGATAAGGTGTTTAGTTTAGTTTATGTGTTATGTGTTTAGTTTCAATTACTTGTGATAATGTGTTATGTTTCAAAGTTTATGTGTTTCAAATGAAGAATGCATAAATTTATAAGTGTGACTCTTCTTTTTGCTAATATACACATATTGGTTTCTCTTTGAGTGTGATATGCATTTTTATAAGTCAATCAATGATCATTTGTAAATGCAGTTTGATGGATTATGGTTGTGAAATTGCTAAGAACTTTTATTGTTTCATAGAGTTGCAAATGTAGTAGAAGAAGGGTTGATTAGAGGAAGGATGAAACCCATGTTTATAATCCAGACAATCCAATAGCAATACATTAGATATTGTTTCAGAGGAATGAGAAGAAGAAGAATTCATGTGATTTTTTGTTTTTAAAACTTTGAGGTTCTTAACCATTAGAGGTTAATTTTGTTAAGAACCCTTACATAATTTATTTAATCAAAAGTTAGTAAAAAATTAGTATTAAATTAGTTAATAATCCCTAAAGGGT
>OVBE01018061.1:0-10143 GCA_900406425.1 Iberis pinnata
CGAAATATATATACAAAAACGAAAAAAATTCTAGTCAAAAATACGGGTTTCTACACGCAGTGTAGTTTGGTAGGACCATAGGACACTGTGGAGCTCGTCCGCCCATAGTCCTTTCTTTCACTTGAGGCGCTCTTTTGGGCTATCTACTATGGATTTGTTAATAGCCTCGGCCTGCCCATTGCTTTGAGGGTATCGAGGTGTAGCTTGACGAAGACTTTGGAGGAAACATTTGTGTCGTTGTTTGTGACAATCTCGTATGTTAACTTGTGCAGGCAGATTATGTTACTCCAGACAAAGCTTCACACCTCGTCGGTAGGTATCTCGTAATAGGCTTATGCTTCAACCCATTTGGTAAAGTAGTCAGTCATGAAAAGCAGGTACCTCTTGTTCCTGGATTCGGGGAAAGGTCTGACGACGTCCATACCCAAGCGCATAAACGGGTACAGGGTGACCGCCGATCGAAGTACCTCATTATGGACGTCATCATCTTCATTGTCAGATTCTCCCATTAGTTATGTCCTTGTGGTGGGGCCATGTCATCAGCTATGGATTGCGCTTTAATGTGCTGGGTGTGGTTAACCTTATCTTGCCCTTTTTCTCGGCCTCGTTTTTGCCCGTCGGTTATCTCGACTGCGATCTCGCCACTCTGGAATTTTCCTATGAGAATATTTTGGAGATGCCTGCATTCATGCGTATTATATCCTCTCGTTTTTTGGAATTCGCAGTAGCTCTCCTGGTCTCCCTCCTTTGGCATTGCTTTACCATTGATTGCTGCGATTCATGTGGTTATTGTGTTGACTCATTTTGGTATGTCACAAAAATAATTCCGAGTGAAGTACTGCTTCGGTTCTGTGAGATGGTATGCGTATTGCTTAGAAAGGGACGCCTCCGTCTTTTTTTCTGAGATGCTTCTTTTCCATAATGGCTCTTTCTTCCTTGACCTCGATAAAGCGACTAGCGCGGTGGAGTGCATCTTCGAGGGTCCTAGGTTGGTTTATAAATAGCTCGGCTTTAAAACGTGAATCGTACGAGAGAGATTTCCTCAGCGCTGCTATGGTTGATTCGGTGTCGATATTTATCTAAGACACAATTTTTTAAACCTGTTAAAGAAAGTTCGCAGTGATTCTTTGGGTTCTAGGGACAGACCCCAGAGGTCGGCCGTACTAGTCTTTTTTGGTGATGAACATCGAGTAATGTTTCAAGAAGGCTGCGGAGAGCTACTGGAAAATCTTGATAGAGTTTGGCATGAGACTGGAAAACCATCCGAGCGCGGCTCTGCTAAGGTTTTTGATGAACAACTCACAAAGACAATCATATTTTTCTTCTTCTGCGAAGTTGGCTCTGTCGGTTGCTATGATGAATGTGGTTAGGTGCTTTTTGGGGTCTTCCGTTCCATCGTAATTGGGTACATTAGACTTGTTGTTGTGTCTTATTACCGTGCTCGTTATCCTTTTGTTAAAAGGGGTTCTCTATGCTTCCTCCAGTACACGGTACAGGTTATGGGCCGAGCTGATCGCATGGTGCATCTAGGAGTTAATTTCCTTAATCTGGGCATAAATATGGTTTCGCTCGTCGGAAGATGGTGGGCAGCCGGACTCGTACCTGGGACATTCCGTTTCGGTGTGTCCGAATTAGAATCCTCTTCTTAAGTTGTCATCTGACGGGATATCCTCAAACGGCCGGTGATTTACCCGAAGGCGATTCAGAGGGGTTGTCTCGTGCTCTAGCATCCGAGACATTGTTGTGCAGTTGATTTTTAACTCTGCGGACTCCTGCTGAAGCTGTAGCGTTTCTGCTCTTTGTTGTTCAAGGGAATAAATTACGGTGGAGTGGGTTAACTCCTTATCTTGGCATTCATTGGTGTCTTTCTCCTTTTTTGGGGTCCGCTCCACCCACTCTTCGTTGTGCTGGTCTTCGTCATGGTTTTCGTCCCGGTTTCTTGAATGGTGTTTGGATCTGGTGTATTCTCGTCGCCGTCTTGATTTAGATTGCCACTCATTTTTTGAATGATTTGCCGTATTTTGATGGTCTACGTGATTTTGGATCAGTGAAACAAGGGTTCCCCACAGACGGCGCCAATTGTTGAACCATAGTTTTAACTTAATAAACCGATTAAGAAAATTGCTCTTTAGAATTGTCTTGTGAGTATTATTGAATAGAATTTCCTAATTTGAACCATTGAATTCTCTATTTATAGATACATGATAGGGAATTAGGTTAAACGTAGGGTACATGATATTTTCCTAAATATTCGGAAATATTCTCTAACAATATTTGGAATTATCCCATAATAATATATTTACTAATTTAGCTAAACTGCCTTTCAACCGAGGTGACCTCGTCTTTGATCGGTACTTTGGTTTGGGTTTATTTAGGCCCAACTTAATCGACCTAGTTTCGGGGCCCAAGAATTCATCGGTATATACAGAGCAGGAAGTGTATTATCAAATCTCCATATCAAGTCCTTGATTGAGGTGACAACCTGGGTATCGACATAAACCACCCCTTCAACTTTGATTAAATTTGGAAGGAACTTCAAAATTTCAGCCTCTAAATCTGTCAATTTGATGAGGCAATCTTTATCGACATCACCAATAAGTTTTACAAATAAGTGGATGGAGTTTAAAGTGCTTGTTCCAGTTCATGGACAAGAACATCATATTTGAAGGTTCCTTGTTGCCAAAGTTTACATGAACTAACTCTTTTTTCCACCAAATAAACTTTGAGACCTTTGCTCCCTTTGGATTTGATCACTTACATCTTCAAGGCAAGGAATATTATCCGTCTAAAGTATGTGTTTGATAAGATCATTGTAAATTGGATTGAGACATAAGATAATACCAAAAGACCTTATATTGTTCTCTCATTTTCATGAGAGTAGCTTGGTCCATAATGAAAGGTCTTAGCATTTTCGTTTCGACCCAAAGGAACTTAACATTCCCATAGTACTTTGTGAACTACCAATCCTCTTGATTCAGTTCACTTAAAACCTTTTTAACTTCATACATTTGGTTGAGATTTGAGACATTCTCATAAACATTATGAAGAGTGTCCCACACTTCCTTAGATGTTTTCAAATAGGAATAAACTTCAAGGATGGATGGTTCCAAGGAACTTTGAATGATTCTTAACACTATTTGGTCTTTTTGAAACCGGATATCTTCCTCAACGATGGTGCTAAGTAGGTTACTTACTTGGAAAAAATGTGATGGAGCCTCCTTAAGGATATGGCTCCATAATCCCTTACCACCACAAGAAATAATTCAAGCCTTTGAAAAGGACAAGAATAAGAACCTTCTGATTTTGCATGCTTAAACGCTCTATAATAAAATAAGAAACAAGAAAAACGAGGATAATTACTACAAGAAAAAGTAGTATTGTAATATGCTAAGAACTTTCTGATTTTACGACTCTCAATTTAAAATCGAATATGCTAAGTACATGTAAAATAGTGGTTGTGATTAAAATATGGCAATAAAGATAAAGTAAAAACCGTTATAAAGAAAATAACGAAAGCACTAGGCAATAGGGAATCCCACATGTATTCAGGTTAAAAGTCAAGGTTAACATGCAAGATTTTCTTTGAAAATAGTTCTCAACTCAAAAGACAATAATGGACTAATCTTCTCCCGAAGAATTAAATCTTTATGCTTAAATCACGAAAGCCAAACCCCCACTGCATTTAAATGATTCAAACATGCATTAATTTCATATTCGATATGTTCATTAACCATTAAGACAATACTCCCACAAGTAAAGGCACTTCCTCATCTAGACTAGGTCAGATTTCTAAACCAAATCCCTTTGTGTGTTTATCAATCTAAAATCAATGAACTAGGTAGCTAGTTTAATTCATTCATAAGTAATAAATCTATACTAAGAACCTAAAAAATCCAATCCATTTATCAAACCCTAACAATTAATCTGGTTTCCATGGGAAACCCTAAAACCTAACTAGCGAATTACTCAGACATTGAAAAATAAACACAAATCATAATAAGAGAAGAACAGATATTCAAAAACCAATTGTATGAAAATAAAAGACAAAGTTTAGAAATCTTCTCCAAAACACAAGGATGGGATTTCTCTCTGTAAAAGTTCTGGAAATAAAATAAGTGATAATGAAAAATAACCTAAGCCTAGGGCTTTTTTATAGTTCTGAAAATAAAAAAAAATAAACTAAAACCAATAAGGAAAACATCTTGATAAGTTTTGAGGGCATAATTGTAATTTTGGAAGATTTTAGTGATTTTCGGGTGCAGGGTTCGATCGATCCCTTTAGGGAGGGATTGATCTCTTCACATGTGCTGCACGTGCTTCATATGCGAGACAACTTGACCTTCTTCAGTAAAATTGTCATATCTTTTGATTGCACCAATGGATTGACTTCAAACCACTTCCATATGAAAGCTGACTCACGTGGATATCTTATGTCAAAATGTCAGCTCAATCTATCCACGGGAACATCTTCAAACATTGGTAAAATTATGACAGTTCTACCGGATTCTGCATCGGCATATGCCAATTTGCATCCAAAATGTTCTGAACACCTAAAATCCTTAAAACATGCCAAAACTACAAAGATAACACTTGGATAATGCCAAATAGAAAGTATCAATACCCATTATAAGGCATTAAAACCGAGTGATATCAACTCCCCCATACTTAGATCTTTTCTTGTCCTCAAGTAAAGAAAAAGCCAAATCCAGAAAAAAGGTTTGAAAAAGACCACACAGAAACTCTCAGAATCTCAGCAACCCCAAGTTCAAAAATTAAAAACTAAAAGACACTAATCCTAGACAACCACTGCAAATAAACTGTTTACCGCCACCTAACTAACAACATGCTTTCTACTCTAAATCTCAATCAATCAAACTATCAAGTCATATCAACCAGCTCATTAGATTCAATTATTTTTAAATAGGTGAATTCTTACATATGGGGTATCGATCAACGCACTAGAGTATCCGTCATTCAGGATCCCCATACCAATTCGAGCATCGAGCTAATTCGGATCTTGTCCCTTTCTTCTCCTTTTCTCACTTTTTCATTCATTTTTTTCTAATTTTTCTAAGCTTTTCTTTCACTTGCTTCTTTTATTATTCTTTTCTTTTTAGCATTTTTTATTGAAGGGAAGGAGAAGGGGATCATAATTGTACTGAAAGAACTGTTGGTTTTACAAAGGGCTGAAGACAAAAATACCTTGCTCAAAGTATTCCAACACCATAGATAAGAGAATTTTAAGATCAAATATTTTAGTAATAACAAAGTAGAGCTAGCATCAAATCATAAACAACCAAAAAGACCTGAACTTTCAAAAGCATATCAATTAATCAATGGGGTTTCAATCCTAAATGCAATAGTTAATCTAAGTCAATAATCAAATATAAGTCAATTCTAAACTCACACTAGGCTAATAATCATCACTGATTATGGTCCTTGTTCCTTCGATTCGACTAGACTCGTCCAAACAAAAACAAATTTTTTTAAAAAAAAATTTCATCAAAATGACGAAACATCCAAAAAGACAAAAAAACATGGTTAGTAGATATAAACCCTCTTCAGACTTACTTCACACCATCCCGGTGTGAAAATAAATCCAAGAGAATGAATAAGACTAACTAGTAGACAAATGACAAAAAACATGAGTTCAAAGAGAGTTTCGGTACTTACCTGAGAAGGAGGTCGACTGGCTTATGAATTAACGACAGATCGATCAATCCATAGACGAATAGATCGATCTCTAATACCATTTTCATTACCATCGCGATGGATCGATCGATCTTTATGTCCGACCAGCTTTTCTCTGAAATTTCCGGAAACAATTTTTAAACTCACAACTTAAATTTAATAAGTTAGTAACCTAAATTTGGACTGACTCGAAAATAAATAAAAACTAACTAAAACACGAAAACAGTGGGTTACCTCCCGCTCAGCGCTTGTTTAACGTCAATAGTTTGACGAACTTACCTCCTAAGCCGGAACTAGATCAAAATCAAGAGATGCCCCACAACAACCACCATAATCTGAAATCTTCAGCTTCAGAACTTTACTCATCATATCCTTCGCCACATCAATTCCCTTGTCTTTAAGCTCTAAAGTAAAGAAGGCTTTGACCTTTGAGAAAGGTTTTGAAGTACCTTTACTCTTCACCTTATACTCAATTCCATCCCCAACTAGTGCTTGAGGAATCAAAGTCACTTGAGGATTCTTGTTGATCTTCTTTAAGTTCACCTTCTCTTTGGTTTTGATCTTTGAGATTGCACTCTTTGTTGAGATTTGAGCTTCTTTGTGCAAGGTTTCAGGAATCTCACCTCTAATATTATATTTGCTCTGAGATTTATGCTCCATTGTTTCTTCCTTAACCATTGTGATTCTAGATGCTCCTTTAAGAGGGACTGCTGGGTAGAAATACCTCTNTATGATTCGAGTAAAAGTTATAGTGGAATCATCAGCAAGTTGAAAGAGCATCTTAGATGGTTTAATACCTGAGATGCCCAATTTCTCTATAACAGCCTTTGACATGACACTCATATTAGCACTTGTATCGCAGAATGATTCCTTATATTCCACGTCATTGATCAAACAAGGAACTACAAATTCCCCATGATCTTGTATCTTTTGAAGTATTCTCAGTGGATTAGGTGCTTTACCTATCATCTCTTTATCTTCAAGATCATTTCTAGAATTTTTAGGCTCAACCGAGTAAGGAATCTTTGGTTTATAAACTCGCTTTGAAATTGATGCAGTCTGGGAGGAGGGATCGATCGATCTCTTCTTTTCTTGAGTTTCGAGCCGATGGATCGATTGATCTCTTTCTTCAGATGCTCATGTTTCATATGGACCGATCGATCCATGTATAGGGATTGATCGATCTAAACTTTCTGGACTCACCCTTATAAAGGGATCGATCGATCTCTTCTTCTGTATCTTTTTAAAAACGTCCAGAACCTGCAATTTCTTCTGATTCATCAATTTTCGTAACCAAATCCGAGGTTATTGACTTACAATAGCCCTTTGGATTGTCTTCGACTTTCCCAGGGAGAACACCAGCTTGTCTTTTCACACCTTATGAAGTTTGAGCTACTTGCAAATCAAGCTTCTTCACATGAGTGGACAATGACTCAAATTTTTTGTTCAAGTCATTGTACATGCTGACTAGTTTGTCGTTTAAGGTTCTTTTAGACTGTTTTTGACCTTCCAAGATTTTTTTGAGCATCAATTCCATCTTGTTGTCTTATTGAGGTTGAGCTAATTGTTGAAACACATGCTGAGATGGTTGTTGAAACCTGCATGAGTTGGAGTTCTGCACAAAAGACTGCTGTTGAGGTGGGTAAACTTAGTCTTGGGGGTTTGCTACATTATCGCTTCTCCATAAGAGATTATCCTTGTTGAACCCTGGATTAAAGCCCTGACTGAAAACTCTCTGACCTTGTGTATTGATATAGCTCATTTCCTCTGCAACAACTTAATTATCTTGATCTTCAAAAGCAAAACAAGCTGCTTCTACACTTTCAGCAAAGCTGACATGTTTTTGGTTTAGATTCTTGAGAAGCTAAGTGAGCAGTCTTTTCATTTATGAAACTTTTCCTTTCAATTATGAGATTTCAGAGTTGTTATAAGTAGTTACCTTCATCCTTCTATCATAATCTGGGCAATAGTTATTGTTGCTTGCAGCTAGGTTCTCTATAAGTTGATAGGTATCGCCAACATATTTGGTCATGAAATTACCATTGCTAGCAGTATCCAAAGAGAGTCGATACTGATGGTCTACACCCCTGTAAAAGATGTTTAGCAGATTCAGCTCAGAGAACCCATGGTGAGGACAATCGAGAAGGTACTTCTTGAATCTTTCCCATGATTTATAGAAGGATTCTACAGAACTTTGTTGAACTAAGATATCATATTTTTGCAGAGAATTGGTCATGTTGGTGGTGTAGAAGTGGCTGAGAAACTTGGACCTACATTCATCCTAGGTCTGAATAAAGTTTGCTGGAAAATACTTTGACCATCTGAGTGCCTTATCAGCTAGAGAATGAGTAAACAAGGTGCAGTATAAGTAGTCATTTGAAACTCCATTGAGTCAAATAGTTCTGCATATATCTTCAAAGTTGTCGACATGATCCATCGGATGTTCAGAAGCTAACCCATGGAATTGGTTCTGCCTAACCATAGTGCAGAGTTGGTGAGGTATGGTGAATTCTTGCCTAGGAGGTGGGTTAGGGAGAATGGCATTCCTATTGGCAAAGAATGTGTGGGGATTGTTGAAGTCACCTACCAGAGGGTGATTCTGGGCTGGAAGATTGTTGGGAATAAAGTTGTCAGCCATTGAATTTGAGCGTTCTAACTTCGAGAGTTATGCGATACTGATTGAGCAGGTCCTTGGATTTTTCAGATCTTCTGGTCATGCACCTGTAAAAACAAAATCAAGAAGAAAGAAAGCTTGAGTATTGTAAAAAGAAAAATTCATAGACTAAAATTTAAAGAAAACTTAAGAGGCACAATTGGTCCTTGGCAACGGTGCCAAAACCTTAATACACTCAGGTTTTAACCTAAATATATTCACTGCAAGTGTACAGCAAACGCAGTAGTATATGAGGGATCAAATCCACAGAGACCAAAAATATACAACTCTCAGTTTAAAATCGAATGAAGCTTAGAACAGGTAAAATAGTGGTTGTGATTAGAATGTGGCAATAACAATAAACTAAAAACGGTTGTAAGGAAAATAACGAAAGCGCTAGGCAATAGGGAATTTTACATGTATTCAGGTTAAATGTCAAGGTTAACATGCAAGATTTTCTTTGAAAATAGTTCTCAACTCAAAAGACAACAATGGACTAATCTTCTCCCCGAAGTATTAGATCTCTATGTTTAAGTCACTAAATTAAAGACAAACTCCCGCTGTATTTAGATGATTCAAACATGTATTAATTTCATATTCAATATGTTCGTAAGCCCCTAAGACGATACTCCCGCAAGCAAAGACACTTACTCATCTACACTAGGTTAGATCTCTAAACTAAATCCTTTTGTGTTTATCAATCTAAAATCAATGAACTAGATGGTCAGTTTAATTCATTCATAAGTAACAAATCTAGACTAAGAACCTAACAAATCCAATTCATTTATCAAACCCTAACAATTAACCTGGTTTCCCTATGAAATCTTAAAACCTAACTAGTGAACTATTTAGACATTGAAAAATAAACACAAATTATAATAAGAGAAGAATACATATTTGATGTGAATCTAAGGAGCAACACTCAAGGAGCTAATGAGACAATGGTTGAAACTGAAGATGCATTGCTTGAACCAGAGGATGCTATGGAGATTCAACAAGGACCAATGACAAGAGCTAGGACCAAGAAGCTTGCTGAAGCTATCTCATTACTTTTTAGTCATTCTTGGAACCCTTCCAATGACTCTAGTTTGGATGTGACACACACAACTATCTTATGCATCCAAACCAATGATCAACAATTGGGTTAGTATTTCCAATTTTACTCTTTTTCCCATACTTGGTTTTGTCCCAATGGATTTTCCAAGTTTGGTTTTTAATGAGGCAATTGGTTCACTACGTAATTGCTCAATTGTTTGATTATGAAGACAAGACAAAGACAGCTAAGGAGGAGCCTTTTCTTTTAAATTCAATTCTGTCAAACTTGTGATTTAATATCTTGTCTTTAAGAGGTTTAGAAGTCTAAGAGTCATTTCTTAGTCTTTATATGTAAGAACCACGCAACTTTTATCATTAAGCAAGTTTTAGAAAAAAAGAGTGATTCTCTAATTTTCTGAGTGATTCATATTCTGCTAAGGAGTGATTCCAAAGCAAACCCCTTGTAGAGTGACTCTCAAGGTTTATCTGGTTCTTGGGTGTGATATCCTTGAATCCTCTATCCAAACTACAAAGGATCTCCATCCCTTTGTTGTTATCACGTCCATAATCATTTACCTTCACCCCCATCAATCCATCATCCACTGTTTCGGTTCAGAATAGCCTAAACTCCACCTTCAATGCATCGATCATCAAGGGAGGATCATATCATGTGGAATCAGAGCACTTTGAAGGCTTGAGTAGTCACAAAAACATGAAGTGTCTCTTAAACTTCTTATTCAATATGTTTTTGTCTCTTTGTATTC
>OVBE01018062.1:0-10142 GCA_900406425.1 Iberis pinnata
TCGTAGATTGGTACAATGTCAGACGCACTCGCCCCAGAGTCTAGCACAATACCTAAAAAAAATATTGATGAGATATACATTAGTTATATAAGATATACATGTATCTAGTTTTACATATGATATCTCCGTGTATCTTAGGGGAGTTTGTTAAGATTCCTCTGTATATACATTGAACGTCAAAATTATCAACAAACAAGTTATGTTTGATATCAATTCCTACATGGTATCATAAAAATATAAAACCTAAAAAGTTTCTGCATACTAATTTTTTTTTCTTCTGTTTCTGAGTTTCGCAAAAACAGAGGCTGTGTTTTTGAAGTTTTCTAGTTGAAAACAAAGTTGTTGAGGATTTAACAATCCACAAACACCAGAATCTAATGCTCACTCGAATCAATTTAGAAAGATTAAGGGAATTAGAAATCAGAGTAAAGAAAGAACACACGAAATTTAACGTGTTCGGCCTCCACCACCTTACGGCGGCAGCCTACTCACGCCGGGACCGTCCCCGGAAAATCCACTAACTCCGATAAACATCAAGAGTACAATCTACAGAGTTCTCTGACTCTCTGTTACTTCGATACATCTAAAATGAGCTCAAGCAAAACTTATAAAGGCCTAAAAATAATTTGACCGTTACTCAACAATCAAGATCCTAAACAGATTCTTGATTTTGTTTCAGCTTGAAGAACACTTAGCTAGATGAAGATGACTATGAATTTCTCGCATAAACGTCGAAGTTAAATTTCGCGTGGGCTTCACCTGGTTTTAAGGCCCATTAGATGAACCACACATGATATTGAGCCCACTTGGCTTTTGACTCAAGCCCTTTAATACTTCAACAAACTCCACCAAAGAGCTTGAGACAAAACACTTCATGTTTCATCTTGCAATGAACTAACTTGTTAGCTCCTCTAAGTACAATCCCAGATAAATAAACTTCTTCTCCACCTACTCAGAACAAACCCGAAGCTGCCTTAAAGCTTCAGAAACTTTGTTCACGATTAACACCTTAGTAAACATATCAGCTGGATTCTTCAAAGTTGATATCTTTAGCACATTAACCACTTTGTCTTCAATCTGGTCTCTAACATAATGATACTTGATGTCCACATGCTTGGTCCTTTCGTGGTACACACTATTCTTGGAAAAAGCTATGGCACTTTGTGAATCATAGTAGATATTTACCACTTCTTGATGATGGCCTAACTCTCTTGTAAAATTCTTCAACCAAGTTGCTTCTTTGGTTGCTTCATGAAGTGCAATATATTCTGATTATGTTGTTGACAACGCCACAACTCTTTGTAAGCTTGATTTCCAGCTTATAGCAGTTCCTCCCATGGTGAATACAAAACCAGATATGGACCTTCTTCTGTCTAAGTCTGATGCATAATCAACATCACAATAGCCATTGAGTTCCAGCTTCTGTCCCTTTCCAAATACCAGTCTCGTGTTCTCTGTTCCTCTCAAGTACCTAAATATCCATTTAATTGCTAACCAATGGTCCTTGATAGGCTTAGACATATATCTGCTAACCACTCCTACTGGATATGCAACATCTGGACGTGTACCTATCATCAAATACATTATACTACCGACAGCATTAGCATAAGGTATTGATTTCATAAGAACTTCCTGTTCTAGCAATTGGTCCTCTGTTGCAGCTCTAAGTTTGAAATGAGCACCTAATGGTGTAAGGACAGGCTTTGACTAATCCATATCAAATATTTTCGAGACATTTTTAACATAGTCACCTTGAGATAACTCAAGGATCTTATTTGATCTGTCTCTATTAATATTCATTCCCAAGATCTTCTTGGTCTGTCCTAAACTTTTCATTTCAAAGGTTGAGCTTAATCTTCCTTTTAATACCTGTATTTCCTGCATATCTCCAGAGATAATTAGCATATCATCTACATAAAGAAGTAAATATATATAACCATTGTTACTGATTTTCTTGATGTATACACAACTATCGTATTTGCTTCTTGTGAATTGGACTTCCTTCATAAATTGATTGAACTTCTGATTCCATTGTCTGGGGCTTTGCTTCAATCCATAAAGTGACTTCTTGAGTAGACAGACCCATTCTTCTTTGCCTTGTACTATGAAGCCTTATGGTTGGTTCATACAAATTGTTTCTTCTAAGTTGCCATTCAAGAATGTTGTCTTCACATCTAACTGCTCAATCTCCAGATCTTCATGAGCAGCAATTGATGGGAGTATTCTGATTGAAACATGTTTGACCACAGGGGAAAACACCTCATTGTAGTCTATACCTTCTCTTTGGGAATAACCTTTTGCTACAAGTCTTGCCTTGTATCTAGGTTTCTCCACCCCAGGTATACCTTCCTTTCTCTTATACACCCATTTGCATCCTATGATCTTCTTTTTCTGAGGTTTCTCCACCAGAATCCATGTATGATTCTTCGTTAAGGATTTCATTTCCTTTGTCATTCCTCCATGCCATTTCTTCCAGTCTTTATCTTGTCTTGCCTCTTCATAGTCTGCTGGTTCCAGTGAATTACCATCTACTATTGTAGACATCACATGTTCTATGATTTGACTATCATCATATTTAGAAGGTCTCCTTATTTCCATTCTGGTTCTATCTCTTACAAGCATATATCCTTCTAGACTAGGCAACTCTTGTTCTGCCTCTTCTAAGTCTTATGAGATTTGATCATTGTCTGAATCTGAAGACTCTGCCTCAGTTTCTGATATAATCTCCTGAGATGGTTTTGAGCCTTGTCCCACCTCAAATTCCAGAGCACCTTTGCTACCAACCTGTTCGATCTTATCATGCTTAAACAACAAATGTTCCTTAAACACAACATTTCTGCTCACAACACATTTCTTTTCATCAATTAGCCAAATCCTATAACCTTTTACCCCTACAAGTTATCCTAAGAAAACTCTTTTCTTAGCTCTAGGATTCAGTTTTCCATCATTAGTGTGAACATAGGAGATACACCCAAACCTTTTCAAGTTCTTGTAATCCGGTTCTGAACCATACCAGAGTTCATCTGGTATTTTTAGTTTTAATGCTGATGATGGTGATTTATTGATGAGGTGTGTTGTTGTTGAAGCTGCCTCTGCCCAAAATATTTTTGGAAATCCAGACTCACTTAACATGCTCCTAACTTTGTCCATTATTGTCCTATTCATACGTTCTGCTACCCCATTCTGTTGAGGGGTATAGGCCACTGTTTTATGTCTCATGATTCCATTTTCCCTGCATATTGTATCAAACATTTGGTTACAAAATTCAAGGCCATTATCAGACCTTAGTTTCTTGATTTTCCTTCCAGTTTGATTCTCCACCAGAATTCTCCAATCATTGAATTTTCCAAGTGCTTCATCTTTGCTTCTTAGAAAATAGATCCAAACTTTCCTGCTAAAATCATAAATAATACTTAGAAAATATTAACAGTTGCCTAATGATTTGGGGACAAAAGTAGATCCCCGTAAATCAGTATGAATATAATCTAAAGGATATGAGGAAGTGTGTTGAGCTGGATTGAATTTGAGTATGTGTGCCTTTCCATAGATGCAGTCCTCACAATACTTAAATGGTTCTGTTTCTTCCTTTTGTATAAAACCTCTTTTGGCCAGCTCATCTAGTCCCTTTTGACTCATATGTCCCATTTTGCTGTGCCAGAGTTGTGCATCTGGTTCTGTTGCTTTATTCACATAGGCCACATATTTTGTTCTTGCTTTTGTATCAGAAAGTACAGAGATCCTTGCTTTCTTCCTTGTAGAAGCACTTTTCCATCTTTCTTGATCTTCATTATTCCATTCTCAGAAGAATGGCTGCAACCTTGGTCTTCTAATGTCACTGGTGAGATTAGATTTCTCTTCATCTTTGGAACAAATCTTACCTTGGTCAAGATTACTTCAGATCCGTCTTCATTGGTCAGTTTAACTGATCCAATACCCTTGACTTCTGAAAAAGTATCATTAGCCATATGCACCTTTCCTTTAACAGTTTCATCAAGGTCCATAAACCATTCCCTTTTCCATGTCATGTGATAAGTGCATCCTGAATCAATGATCCAATTCTCCTCTAGATCTTCTTTAGAAACATTCATTATTTCATCTACAAACAGGACATCCACATCCACCTCTTTTTCATTTACCAGTAATGTATTTCCATGTTTGTTATCTTCCTTATTGGTCTCATTGTTCCTTCTTGGACACTGCATTTTGAAATGTCCCACTTCACCACATTTCCAACATACTTTCTTGGTTTTTGGTTTACCTTTGCTCTTTGATGTTTTATCATTCTGTTGATTTTTTCACTTGGACTTTCCTTTTGATCATGTCTTCTCCTTTTGATACATCTAAAATAATCTCAAGCAAAAATTATAAAGGCCTAAAACTAATTCGACCGTTACTCAACAATCAAGATCCTAAACAGATTCTTGATTCTGTTTCAGCTTGAAGAACACTTAGCTAGATGAAGATGACTCTGAATTTCTCGCATAAACGTCGAAGTTAAATTTCGCGTGGGCTTCACCTGGTTTTAAGGCCCATTAGATGAACCACACATGATATTGAGCCCACTTGGCTTTTGACTCGAGCCCTTTAATACTTCAACAAAAGTTAATCTTGTAATGGAGGAAGAGTCAACAGTCTCTGGTGCAATACCAAATCAAAGCTTTGTGACAATTTCTCTATATGTGCTCTCGGCGTCTGATAATCTTGGGGCCGTAATCTCATCAGTTTAGTTAACTGGCAATAACTGTAACGAATGGGCATATGAGATGCTCAATGCGCTTCAGCCAAAGCGAAAAGCAAGGTTCATTAATGGGACCTTCAAGAAACCTGTAACATCCTTAACCGTCACAGTCTATGGTCCTCAACTCTCTCAGCCCGTGGCCCCCATTACTCTTCGACGGTCAGGTTTGCTACTTCAGGAGGCTTTGAAGATTTGTTTGCTGGCCCTGCAATCACTATGCGATGTTTCACCATGCTTTGTCCTCACTCACATAATTCCAAAATGACTTCCCAGCAGGTGACCCATCCTTAGATTGCTCTAGCATAAGCACACTTAACTGTGGATTTCTCTCAAGATCGGTGATCGAAAATATAAGTGCACTTTGGTGATATAGGTAGGAAAATCAATTCTATTAAACTCTCGCCATGCACCACCATTTCTCTATAAATGGGGTGTTACAAAACCATTGTCTAGTAGTGCTGGATATGAAAATTGGTAAACTATGAATTTGATGTGCGTTTGGTGGTTGCGATCATCAATGGAACCAAAGGTGAGATCTATGGTGACATACATAAGTGATGTGTCTCAATTGTGGCTTGACTTGAAGTCATGATTCTCGTTTGGTAACAAGGTCCAAGTGCATCAGCTAAAATTTTAGCTTGCGTCTGCAGGCAGAATGGCCAGAGGATCTAAGATATTTTGGTCTTCTCTCTTAGTTGTGGTAGGAGCTACAGACTTATCAATCGATACATACTTGGTCATGTGGTGCAGCATATTCGATTGCTAAATAGAAAGAAGAGGAAAAGATTCATCAATTTATCATGGGGTTTGATGAATCTATATTTGGGAGCTTAGGCACTTCAATCATTGGTCAAGATCCTCTTCCTTCAGTCGGAGAACTCTATAAAAAGTGATGCGAGAGGAGAAATTTTCTTGATGCGGCTTGGCTAAAGGATCAACAAAACAATGTTTTGGGCTTCATAACTCATATGGAAGGACATATAGATAATTCTGTCTTGCGCTCAAAGGATGTGATTTGTGCGCATTGTGATCGTGGAGGAGATGAGAAACATGAATGCTAGCAGATCATTGGTTTCCTGGAATGGTTTACCGAGAAGACTGAAAGATCAAAGCGAGGACAAAACAGACCAGGAAGAGGTAGATGCGGACGTCGTCGGAACTCAGGTAGCACAAATCATCCTGCTATTGCTTATGCCACAAGCTCCAACTCATCTTCATTTTCTAGATCTTACAACCGAAAAATGGCATACATTGACTCAGCTACTCCAAGAAAAGTCATGTTCCATTGATAAGCTCTCCGGTAAGATGAGCAAATAGATGTAATTCTTGATACATGTGCTTCTCATCACATGACGGGTGACGTATCATGTCTTATTGATGTCCATATGATATCAAAGTGTTCTATTGGGTTTGCAGATGGAAGTCACACATATGAAACAAGCATGGGCACTCATATCTTGTATGATTCCATTAAGTTGCAGAATACGTTTTCCCAGCATTAAATTGCTCGTTGATTTCAATTTCAAGATATTGAAAGCAATTGGATCTTGTGTTGTCTTTATTCACAATTATTGTGTTTTACAGGACTTATGCAAGATGACTATGATTTGAACTGGTAGGGAAATAAATGGGGTGTATCTTCTTACGGGAATATATGCAACAAAGGCTATTGCAACATCTAGTTCATCAATTTCTTCAGAAGTGTGGCATAGGCGATTGGGTCATCCGTCGTCTGCATTGGGTTTTTTTTTCTAGTTCCTCGGATAAGTTTAGTTCTTAATTTTGTGACACTTGTTTAAGAGCAAATTAAACTCAAGATGTTTTTAATGACAGTTAAAAGCAAATGAATTTTTTTCGCTAATTCATGTAGATGTTTAGGGTCCCTATCGCGTTTCCTCTTCTTGTGGTGCTTAGTATTTTATAAAAATCGTAGACGATCATTCTAGAGCGGTGTGGACATACATATTACCTGAACATTCTAAAGCGGTGTGGACATACATATTACTTGAAAAATCAGAAGTACAAAGTGTCTTATCTAATTTTAAACTCATTTTGGAAAGAAAGCGCAGATGGTGCGAAGTGATAATGGGATATAATTCATGTGTCTCTCATCTGACTTTCGAGAACAAGGAATTTTTCATCAAACATCTTGTGTAACAACACCTCATTAAAATTGAAAAGTTGAACAAAAGCATAGACATATCATCAATGTCTCTAGAGCTCTAATTTTTTAAGCTTCTATGCCTATTCTTTTTTGGGAAAAAACAATTTTGACATCGGCCTAAGTAATCAATCGCACTCCTACTCCATTGTCAAAAGGAAAACCTCATATGAAATTTTGTTTGGAAAACAACCGAGCTACTCACATTTGCGTGTCTTTGGGTCTACGTGTTACTCACATAATGTTGCTCGTAATAAGGACAAGTTTTGCAAAGAGTATTCATCTATGCGTATTTGTCGGGTATCTATTTGCACCAAAGGATGGAAACTTTATGATGTCAAGCAAACAAAATTTCTTGTCTCTCGAGATGTTGGGTTTCATGATCAAAAATTCTATTTTGTTACTGAGACTTGTTTAAGAGATCCAATTTTATCACATGAATATGTTGATTCAGATAGGATATATCCATCGGTTAGGGGGAGTTCTTATGAGGATCTTTCTTCTTCTGATCAAACTATACATGTTGTACCTACTGTTAATTTACATCTAGTTCATCTCCTGTTGTGCCTTTGTCTCTCTCGGATATGAACATTGTTGTATCTTCATCGCCTTCTCCTGTGCCAGTGAGTGAGCCTTTTAGTCGCGACTTTCGGGAAAAATCAGAACTAGAGGTTTCAAGATTATGTCACATACAAGACTTGTTGTACAAATACACCCATTTCTCTCCAATCCAATTCTAATTCATAATTATCAAAGGTCCAAGGTAACACACTTTACTATTTGTTTTAGTTTAATACTTTGACTAATTTTTCTCCTAAGCATGGGAGATATCTTCTTGCTTTGAATACATTAGTGGAACCAAAACATTGTAAAGAGGATGTCTGTGATTCCAGATGGAAGGAGGCCCTGGTCTCGGAAATTGATGCCCTTGAACGTAATCAAACATGGAGGATTATTGATCTTTCGCCGAACACACGTGATATTGGTAGCCAGTGGGTATTTCCGATTAAGGATCATGCTGATGGTTCTGACGAGCGCTACAAAGCACGTTTGGTGATTCAAGGAGATAATCAAGTCGCGGATAATGACTACAATGAGACATTTGCACCAGTCATCAAAATGTCAACGATTCACACACTTCTTCGCCTTGTAGCAGCTAAGCAATGGACTGTTCATGAAATGGACATCCACAATGCTTTCCTTCATGGAGACTTGAATGAATAAGTATACATGAAGTTACCTCCTGATTTTCTTCATACATATCTTTGAAAGGTTTGTCTATTGCATAAATCTTTGTATGGTCTTAAACAGGCTCTGCGTTGTTGGTTCCCAAAACTGTCTGATGCTCTCTTCCAGTTCGGCTTCAGTCACTCTTATGAAGACTATTCCTTGTTTTCTCTTACTCGACAAGGTGTGGTGTTGCGTGTGCTTCTCTATGCTGACCATCTTCTGATTTGTGGTAATAATGATGCTCGACAAGTTTAAGAGTACCTATGTCGCTGTTTCTTTATGAAAGACTTAGGGAAGTTAAAGTATTATTAGGGGATTGAGGTGAGTAGATGTCCGGCTGGTATTTTCTTATCTAAGCATAAGTATGCGTACTTCATATTCAATGAATGTGGTTTGTTATGGACTCGGCCAACTCATACTTCACTCGAACAAAATCATAACTTAGCTTTGTCTGAGAGAGCTCTTTTGGAAGATCCTACTAAGTATCAGCGATTGATAGGCAAATTGATTTATCTCACCAACACACGACCGATACTTTCATATGCTAGTCATTTCTTATAACAATTCATGTAAACACCTCGTGAAGATCATTGGAATGATTAAGTTCGGGTGGTTTAGGTATCTTAAAGGAACACTTGGTCAAGGTATCATGTTGTCATCTTCTCGGGCTCTTAATAATTCTCTATATTGTGATTCCAATTGGGCGTCTTGCCCTTTGATGAGGCGGTATTTAAGT
Organism: Iberis pinnata; assembly: GCA_900406425.1. NCBI lineage: Eukaryota > Viridiplantae > Streptophyta > Magnoliopsida > Brassicales > Brassicaceae > Iberis > Iberis pinnata. The sequence goes on from OVBE01018062.1 coordinate 8,866, forward strand.
GTCTAGGTTCTGTTTCTTAGTGGCTCGCCGATCTCTTGGAAGAACAAGAAGCTGAATACTATATCTCATTCATCTGCAGAAGCTGAGTATCGATCAATGGTAGCGGGTGCACAAACTTCTTCTTGATATGGGAATTCCAGTCACTAATCCAGCTCGACTTGTTTGTAATAGTAAAGCTGCCATACACATAGCAGAAAATCCTATTTTTCACAAGAGGACGAAGCATATTGAAGCTGATTGCCACTCCGTTCGCGATGCAGTCAATGATGGTCTCAGAGCCGTGCCAATATAAAAGACTAGCGTAAGCAATTAAAAAATAAATGCCCTCCAATTCATAAACATATCTATAGTAATAAAATTATAGTCACATAAAAAATACAACAAATTGAATTATAATTCTATAACATAAGTCTTCTTATTTTCTCTCATAATTCTATATGTATTATGATATATTGCATATCTTAATCCAAATATATAAGATTAATTGATTATTTTATATAATATTAACATAACAAATTTTTCTCTTAATTTGATGCCCTCTTCTTTTCTTTCAACATAGGCATGCCTCTAGATGGTCTTATCATCGTTGAGCATGTTAGCACAACTAATCTATCGCAGATGTTCTAACAAAGGCTCTACCTCGTCTTCAATTCGATACATTATTATCTAAGTTAGGAATTCTGAATCTTCACGCTCCAGTGTGAGGAAGAATATTGATTAGATATACATTAATTATAAAATATATACATGTATCTAGTTTTACATATGATTTCTCGTTGTATCTTAGGAGAGTTAGTTAAGATTCCTCTGTATATGCATATAGCCATATATATATATTGAACGTCAATATTATCAAGAAACAAGTTAAGTTTGATGTCAATTCCGACAGAAATTCATTTCACTTGATGATTTGAAACTGAAAAGCAATTTTTTTTTCTTTCTAATTTGATGTTGAACTGTACTAACCTGTTGTACGACCACTAGCATAAAGTGATAGAACAGCTTGAATAGCGAGATACATAGCTGGAGAATTGAATGTTTCAAACATGATTTGAGTCATTTTCTCTCTGTTGGCTTTTGGGTTAAAAGGAGCCTCTGTAAGAAGAACTGGATGCTCTTCAGGAGCAATACCAAGCTCATTGTAAAAAATGTGATGCCAAATTTTCTCCATATCATCCCAGTTATTCACATAACCTTGCTCAATTGGATATTGCAATTTGAGGATATCTCTTTTGGATTTTGCTTCAACGCCAACATATGCATCTTTTTGATTCATC
>OVBE01018063.1:0-10142 GCA_900406425.1 Iberis pinnata
CTATTAAATTTTCTAAATATATTAATCTATTGGATATATATATTTCAAAAAATTTTATTATCATAAATGATGTATTTTATATAAGTTTGAAGCTAATTTAACACTTTTTGTCAACAACTAATTTAACACTTATGTAATATATATATATATATATTAAAATTTATTAATATATATTTATTTAATAGCATTACTCATAATAGTAATAACTCGTACTCACTTCACATAATATATAGATATTATTTTAAATTTATATTTATAAATTATATAGCTTTATAAATGTGATTTTACTATATTATTTTACATCTTTATTTATTTCAAAATAATTTTGATTATAATTTTAACTCTTTTAATAGGTGGCAAGTTCCTTATTAACCATGATAATAATTTTGATTAATATCTTTTAGTTAGAATTAAATATGGATTTTTTGTATATATATAGTTTTTTTTGTAAATTTATATACTGATTTTTTAATATTGAAATGATTATAATGCTAAGATTGGTTTAATATTAAAATATATATAATGCATAAACCAACTATAGGGGTGTCAAAATGGGTAAATATTTTTGGGTCAATCCAACCCAAACCAACCCATATATCCAAATGGGTTTAAGTTTTGGATTCTAATGGTTTTATGGGTATAGTTGGTTANATGAGTTTATTGGGTTGAGTTAAAGTGGATTGGGTAAAATGGATTAATAAGTTATTCATAACCAAACTAACATTATTTTTTAAAAAAATTCAGTTTATTAAAAACGAAAATAAATTAATAAAGTTTCTTTTGCCAAAGAAAAAAAACATTTCGCAAAAATTTTTCCATCAAAATTTCCGGTCACTAGTTTTCTCATCAAAAATTTTTCCGTCAAAAATTCTTTTTTCAAAATTTTCCCAAGAAAAACTTTCCTGCCAAAATTTTCCCATCAAATTTTTTCCGCCAAAATTTTCTCATCAAAATTTTTATATTAAAATTTTCCCATCAAAATTTTCCCGCCAAAAGTATTTATGTCAAAATTTTCCGTCAAAAGTTTTCCCGCCAAAATTTTACCGTCAAAACTTTCCCGCCAAAAAATTTTCCGCCAAAAAATTTCCCAGCAAAATTTTCCCGTCAGAATTCTTCCGTCAAAAGTTTTCCCGCCAAAATTTTCCCGCCAAAAATTTTCCCAACAAAATATTCTCGTCGAAAGTTTTCCCGTCACAATTTTCCCGCCGAAATTTTCCCTTAAAATTTTCCCATCAGAATTTTCCTGCGAAAGATATCTTGTCAAAACAATTCCATTGAAAATTTCTTTTAATTTTTTTTCATGTGATGATTTAAATGAAATTGGTGATGTAGTGTTGATGAGGTAATTATGATGTCATAATTATCAATTATAATAATTATTTTAATAATAATCAAATTATAATGGTAACCCGTTAAGACTCATTAACCCACTAATTTAAATGGGTAATGAGTTGATCCAACCCATTTGATTAATGGATTGAGTTGACTTATAACCCATTTAACCAATAGTTTAATTGGATTTGAGTTGGTTTACCCATTTTGACACCCCTAACCAACTATAACATCCTAAATCTATGAATACATAATTATTATCCATTAGATATAACGTTATTTAATAGTAAAATTGCAGTAGCATTTAGATTAGATATTATAGTTTATGTGAAAAGATCCTAGGATGTTCAACTCCGAAGTGAGGCTTGGATTTGCGATGAAAAGAACCGACGACAGATTGATGTGCTTCGAAAGTGAGTGTATATCTAAAAAGGTGATATATGGATGATGGAAGCGTGATTGTTGAAGGGAAACGATTCAAACAGATGGTGATAAATTTGTTTGATGGTTAGTAGAATCTCTTGTAAACAACGTTTGGAAGAGACTCAAATTCAAAGAATCAACGAGTGAAGAACTTGTTTAAAAGGGGAATTTCGATTATTCTTCATTAATTTTCTCAATGAGCTTTGGTTCTAAATAAATAGGCAAGGCTCATGAGCCTAGGGTTTTCGAAACATACCCCAAAACATATAGTTTTAAAAGCAGAAAAACGTAATGAAGTTGAAATAAAAACAATCAAGCCTTGGCTTATGATTACAAACAATTTGGAGTGTTGATTAAACACTTAGACAAAATAACAACACAAGTAGCTTAGACGTAAGTGGATGATCTCACCTCGTTAAAATCTTAGTGATATGAAAATCGAGTGGGACAAAAAAATTTCTCGACTAAAGACAAAAGAGTACAGAAATAACCACTTAGGTACCTAGTAATTGTTATTTGGTTCTTCCTCTTTGGGATGGATGAACACGTTAAACATGTCCATTGTAGCTTGATGATCACTACTATCCATGTTGATCATCGCTTGAGCCTGCTTAGCTAACTTCTTAGCTCTCGACTATATAATCCTTCTTTGAGGCTCTGGTGCTTTATCATCTAAGTTATATAAAATATTATAATAATATCTAATTCAAAATTTTTAATGGCATAAACTGTAATATTCTATGTGATCTTAAAGTTATGTTCTTAAAAGACTCCTTAAATAATAGTTTAGATAGTGGGTCTACATACGTTTATTTTTGAAATGATTAATTTACATTTTTTTTATTTTTATTTATATAAATTGAATACTTATGCTTTTGCCTAAACATTATTCTTCTATTGTTAAAGATTGAAATTTACTTTCACACTTTTCTACCAAGCTTATTTATTTTCTTGTGGTCTTTTTCAATTTGGACAAATTATTTAATTTTCTTTTTTTGTGCATTCAATGCTACTATTCTTTTTTATAATGTGACAAAAAAAGCATACAGTTAAATGTGTGATTCTATCTTTAATTTTTAGAAATAGAAGTTTTTCCACTTTTATCGAACGACATGCATGATGGATTTGCATATCAATGATATTGCGTATTGGTTGATTGAATTCTTCTGTTTTTGTGCTTTCGACCTCATCGAAGCAATGTAATAAGTTCACTTCAAAGAAGAATCTCATCCTAATGAGTTATTATTCAAAAATAGGTACATAATAATATAGAAAATTGATGGAATTGATTTATCATCTACTCGATTTTAATTTGTAGAAAAACTCCACCTATTAAAAGGGTAATCAATTACACGTAGACGTAGTGGAGCAACATCCATGTGCCCACGAATATATATGTAGATTCTTTTCTCTGCAATTAACGAAACATTTGCATTCTTAAATTTGATTGATTTTGTAAATTTTTTTGAAAATAATAGATTCTAATATTTAATATTATTAGTTATTTCAACTTCAACAACTTCCAAATTCTTAACTCAAATGCACTAGCAAAAAATTTTGACATACAAAGAGACAAAAATTATAAACTCAAATGTTACCTTTTATGAGCCGCTGCTTGAAGTTACCGATGTGTCTGTCTCCTTCGCTTTCCAACTATTTGGTCTATGCATGTATCTCGTGGATTGAATAAAAAAATTAAAAGAAAATAAGAATTAAAACCATACAAATACAACATTAATTTACCTATCCAATGCAAACATTTGAGACACATCCAAATGAAAGAACCTATTAACGACATAAGAAATAAAATCACAATAACAAAGTCACATGTATAAACAAGAAAATCTCACATGTAAATTAAGATATCAAAATCCTCCTCAAAAAATGAGAAAACCATAGACACGAATTTTTAACACAATTTCGTAATTTTTCTATGTCTAAAATAAATTTACAAACTTGAACTCAAAATTTTGGACCAAATAAAATCGAAACATAAAAATAAAATCTTTAATAATAAAACTAAATCTTTCAAGAATATATTGGTATGATAAAATCTAATTTTTTTTTGAAAAATAAAAGCTAATCAGAAAAGTTTAGAGTCATATACATGGTGATGAGACATACATTCGAAGAAGACACAATGAACATGAACAATACCATAACAAATCATAATAAAAGATACCTAACACTAGAGAAATTTTGGCTTAACAACGATATGTAACCGCTAAAATAATGTGGTAGTTATGAACATGTACTCAAAGAACATATTACTAATTGTAATGTACTCTAAATAAAGTGGTAGTTATATTATAAAGTGGATGAAAATGTAAATTGGAAGTGAAAATGGTGACACCCAATTTTGAAATAATAGAAATATAGAGTGATGCGATCTCCCCTATGAAAGAACCACCTTTTGAGTTGATCTAATGAAAGATATAACCGTGAGTATGGTGGTGAGATGGACACAATTTGATTGAGATGGAAGAGTAGCTTGCGGAAGAGATGAATGAAGGTTTGTTGATGGATTCTATGGATCAAATGGAACACAGAAGAGGTGTGACATCCTCTTGATACACCAAGCCCTAGGATATTATACACCTAAGGATTCTTTAAAGGATATGACACACACAATGAAGAGATGAACCGTTAATAAGAAATTCCCTATTTTTCTTTAGAAATAAACGACTAAATTGTTTAGAGTGACATTAGAAGTGTTTAAATAGTGAAAATAAAAGACAAGGGGAAAAACATGGGCAGCCACGAAATTAGGCTCCCTTTTGGTGTAATGGGTTTCTAAATTTGTGATTTAGACTTCTTTCTTGGTTTAGTCTTTATTTAGGCCCATTCCTCTCTTGTGAGCCAATTCTTGACTCACTCAAGCTCTTTGGTTCCACACGTAGGTAGCTTAGGTACCCAAGTTGCCTCATTAAAACCTGGAATGGAAAACTCATTTGGGGTAAAACCATACTCAGTAAAAAGAATACAACCTTGAGCCCCTCTAAGTGGGTAGACCATTGAGCTTGTGGACTTGTTGGAGAATTATTCTATCTTTATGAATGATGCTTCCATCCTTTTAGCTCCTTCTTTGAACTCCTTCCCAGCTACAAGTCCTTCTACAATCTCAGCTACTTGTAAATCCAATGCTCTTTCTTCAGCTCATGGTTTAGAGATCCTTAAGATCATATCATCCCCTCCCTGTTGAAAAAATTTGTCTTCAAATCTGATTTTCCTACAAGAGAAAACAACAAGTAAGTTTCATCAAATCTAGTTTTGGTTTTATACTTACCTTGGGGTCCTTTTGGTTGAGCATGAACTTCGATCCTGGTTAGAGAATTAATCCCCGGTTCCCACACATAATTCTGAAACATAAAACTTAAACTCAAGTCAATAGTAATATAGATCAAATCAAATAAACACAAAAATACAAAGTTAAGTGGTAAAGTTGCTTCTCTGGTTTGGGTGAGGAATCATATCACTCATTTGATTAGTTGAAGGCATAATATCAGTGTGTTAAATGTCCAAGGTGAGGCACGAATTGGTCTTTTCAGCTCAGACAGAATGTGAGAACCCCATGTGTTCAGTTTGATGCATTCTTCAAAAACCGATGGTCCAACATCATCATCTCCAATTCGGTTCAGAGTGTAATAATCTCGTGTCTTCTCTGTTTTAGGGTCATGCTGATGTTGGTTCTTCCACAGCAGCTCAGCAACACACTCAGTTTGTTATCCAATCCAAAGTGGTGCTCTCGGGATACACCTTTTGCCAACCAGGTTTGACCTGCACAAAAAGTGGATTCCAGTAGGGCAATTAGCAATATAAATATCACTTACCTCGGACTTATTAAGTCGGAGCTCATTGTACTGCATGGAATCTCCTTTGGCTCGGGAAGGTGCTTGATAAGGCATCTACAAAATAACTTTAGATGAATTGTTGCAAAATAGAAATCCTTCAGGAGTGATAGCATTTTTCCAGGTACTTTGCGAGGGAATTTCAAATTGATGCACTTTTCTCGAGTAGATCCTGTTCTGTAGGTTTAGCGAGTGGCTTCATTGGTTCGACTCCAGATGAAAGTGGAGATAACTGAAAACCACTTGGGCTGTCAGCAATAATTTTGACAATTTTCGGGTGAATCCAAAATTTTAACCCTTTTGCTCGAACAGATTCTTGTGTGGCCCACGTTGATGTAGTTGTGTACATGCTTGGGTCGGCTCCATATGAAATTTGAGACATGAGTAGTCCACCTAGGCTGTTAGCGTATTCTGGAACACTTTCCAAGGGAATCCATAATATGAGACCGAAGGCTCGAGTATTTTGGTCTATGGCCTTTGGTGCTCTTGGATGATGCATGCATAATATTACATTTTTAGTACATTTTGACTCTTGTTTTGCATACATTCTAAGTAGATTCACATTGCATATATGTTAGTTTAGCATACATTTGCATTGCATTTCACTTGTTCAGGTGTTAGAAGTGGAATAACCGAAAGCGCGGATGAAAGGAGCTAAAATATTCAAAAAGGAGCAAAAAGCAACCTGTACTGGTTTAATGTACCGGTTTTTCCAAACCGGTACAAGTGAATAAAGTGTTCTGAAGAGGTGTACCGGTTTAATGTACCAATTAAGACAAACCGGTACACACGTTGACCATGAATATCGGTTTAACATACCTGTTTAGACAAACCGGTACGAGGTAAGTTGACTGAGTTTGACCCAATTTTAAACACTCTTCTCCCCCCCCCATTTTAAACACTCTTCTCCCCCATTTCTTCATTCTCACACGATTCTGAAGCTTTTCCACCAAAAATTTCAATTTGTCACTCATTCTTTAACCAATTTTGCACTTGTTCTTGATATAATTCGGATTTTCTCTTGCTCTTTTGACTATTTCTTCTCCATTCCCATCAACCAAAGCAAGGTATGCACACAAACATCTCAATTTCGAAGGTCATTATTCACCTTAAACCGAAAATCGATTCTTCTATGATTTTAGGGTTGATTCTTGTTGGTTAGACTTAGAAACTCATTGGGTACCAAGTGCATTGCCTTTTCCTTGAATGAGTGAGCTTAATTTTCATGATTTTGGTAAAATTGGAAATTAGGGTTCTTGAGAAAATTAAAATAGGTTTGGGGGAATTGGTAGATTGTGGTTAATTGAGAGTTTAAAATGCTATGTTTAAGTCAAACACAAGATATTAGCTATGATAGTGTGCTCTAATTGGATTAGTTCTTAACATCTTTGTAGTCTTTGAAATTGTATCTAAGGCTTAGAGATTAAGGAATTGAATGATTCAATATTTTTGAATGTTTAAAAGCTTATGCAATTTCTTTGGAGCTAAATCATGGTATAATGATTGAATGTTGAGATGATAGAGTATTGAATTAGGATAATTGAGTAGAATTGGATTAAGGCTTGAGAAATTTGTGACTTGACATAGAAAAATGCTTAAGTTTTTCACATTGAGATTTGATTGCCTTATAGCTATCCTTACACTTGATCACATATTGGATGAGAATGCAATTTCCTTATAATGATTTCCAATTTTGTAGGACATACTCATGGCACCAAAGAAAGCACCGAAGAAAGCAACAAGAGAAGAAAAAGAGAAAGACGCCGCGGTTGATAACGGAAACAAAAAGAGAGCAAGAGTGAGCAATGTAGTTAGTAGTGACGAGATTACCATCAACAAACCAACCGGTATACAATCACGGACTAGCCAGAATGCGGCACGAAATCAACTAAATGTCGAAGAACTGGTTTTAGCACAACAACCACCTCCTCCTTATGCTCCTACTGTCCTTATGGAATGAAATCCTCAAATAACACCTTCTTCAACCGAAATCTATCAAGCTCTCATGGAAATAGCTTTTGTTGAATCAATCTTCCCAGATCCAAGTACTTTGAAGATGCTCGGTATATACAATGAGATCGAAACCCTTTTGACCGAAATTGGAAGCATCCTGAACATGTGTTTTCCATCATACCGAGAACACACATGTATGCTCCTTGCTACATTAAAGGTTTTTCAGTATCGTGAGCGGAGCAAGCATCTAGATGGAGGTGGGAGGGTTGAATTCAATGATTTGAACGACACGATTCATGCTTTGAGTTTTGACAAGATAGCCGAGATCTATGGTTTTTCAGCGGAAGGAGAAACCCATTTTGAAATAGAATTTGCGGAAACCGAACTAATCTAGAGGTGTATTGGTTCATGGAATTACAGAGCATGAAGGAGCAAAGGGCCAAATCTTCGCCATCCCACGATAAGTTACATCCATAAAATCCTTACCCACTTGTTCTTTTCAAGGTGAGAAGGAGGAAGCATCATGAAAGGTGAAATGAGATTCTTGCGTTTGGGATTAGAACCCATTATTCGAACGAAATTGGATAATGAGGAGCTCTTCCCAAATCTAGAGACATGTAGGTCGAGTACGGTACAATTGTTTTTGCAGAATTTGTTGGCGCTTAAAGGATAAGGTTGGACCCGAAAAGACCAAACGCCTCAACTAAGCATCAGGGGATGGATTACTCTAATCCCGAAAGCTGTCAAAATTGAGCTCCCGTGATAGGTTAAGAATTTAATCCTAACTAATACTGCAGAGAACAGTTCAAAGAACTATAGAAAGGTATCGAATCCACAGAGACCAGAAATGCACGTTCAGTTTAAAACTTCGAATATGGCTAAAGTGAGAACAATAGATTTGATTGTAATCAAAATGGTAATTAAAAACGGTTTAAAAACTATGATAATAAAGCGCTAGGCAATAGGGAAATCCGTAGGTATTCAGGTTTAAAGTCAAGTTAACATGCAGAATTTAGATTGAAAATAGTTCTCAACATGAAAAACGAATTTGGAATAATCTCCTCCCGGAGTATTAGACCCTATGATCGAATTGTCAGAGACAAACTCCCTCCGTCTTTAAAACAATTGGATCATGCATTAAAACTCAGATTCAATTGTTCATAAGCATTAAAACAATACTCCCGCAAGTTTAAACACTTATTCATCTAAATTAGGTCAGGTTTCTAAATAATTTTCCTTTGTATTTATCAACCTATAATCATGAACTAGGTGATCAAACTAATTCATGCATTAAGAATGAATTTAGGCTAAGAACCTATCAATTTCAATCCTACAATGTTAAACCTAACATTCAAACCTGTATTCCTATTAGGAAAACCCTATAACCTAACTAGCGAACTACTCAGATATATCAAAGCAAAGACAAATCAATTTCTGAGAAGAACACATAACTGAAATCAAATAAATAAATATATTAAAATTTGGGTTCAGAATTTCTTCTCCAAATACAAGTTTAAGTTTTCTTTCTCCCAATAAAGCTCTCAAAGTTTCAAAAAGTAAAAGATAGAATAAAATAACCTAAGCCAAAAAGGCTTTTTATAGTTCTAAAAGTAAAAATCTAAAAATATGGAAATATGGATAGCTTTAGATGACTTGTGTGAAAAATTGGAAATTCAAGTTCTGTTTCGGGTGATCTGCCCGATTGATCTAGATGTGCCCGATCGGGCATATTGCATTGATGCTCGATCCTTCTTCAAATGCTCGATTGTGCAAACCATACGAAATTCTCCAGGGATATTTTCCCGATCGGGCAAGTGATGTGCTCGATCGTGCAAACCATTTCTTCATTTAATCATTTTTCTAAAACTTCTGAAATGCTCTGAAATGTCCCAAAATGTTCCTTTTAGCTCTGAAACGACCCGAACGCCTAGAAGTCCTGAAATATACCAATTTGCAAGGAAATCACTCGAAATAATGCAGAATAACAGACATACATGCCCACTATAATTCAATAAAACCGAGTAATATCAACTCCCCCAGACTTAGATCTTTTCTTGTCCTCAAGTAAAGNTCACTCGAAATAATGCAGAATAACAGACATACATGCCCACTATAATTCAATAAAACCGAGTAATATCAACTCCCCCAGACTTAGATCTTTGCTTGTCCTCAAGTAAAGCAAAAACCAATCCGGAGAAGAGGTTTGAAAACGAACCACACAGAAACTCGCGAAACCTCGACAACCTTAAGTACAGTTCCAAATCCTAAAAGACACCAATCTTAAATAACCACCTAGACTATACCGTTTACCACCACTGAACTAACAAACCGTTTCCTACTTTAAATCCCAAATCAATGAAGTACTAAATCAAATCAACCAGCTCTTTAAATTCATTTAAGTTCAAACACATGCATTCTCATCTATGGTATATCAATCAGTTTACTCAAATACCTTTTCTATCAAAATGCCCATACCAAACAGAGCATCAACCGACTTTCGGTCTTGATCCTCTTTCTCCTTTTCTCACTTCTTTTTTTCTAAAGATTCGCACTTTTCTGCGTTTTTCTTTTCTTTTCTTTTCATGT
>OVBE01018064.1:0-10142 GCA_900406425.1 Iberis pinnata
GTAGTGGATTTGGAGGATTTGGAGATGATGAAAGTTGAGGATGAAGAAGAAGTTTTTTCCCTTTACTTAGGGTTTTGCGTAAAAAGGAGGGAAAATAGAGGGAAATCGATTGGGTTTGGTTTATTAAACAGGCCCAATTTTAATTTTAGGTTTAATGATCCAATTGGACTTGGATCGGGTAGAAGATCCGATTTGAGGGTGGGTTGGGCGCGTAAATATGAAGATTCATTAAGGGTGCATTTGTATTTAGCCATTATTTTGATTTAAAAAAATCCAAAATAAATTCTTTTTTGTAAAGGGCCAATGGAGCATTTTGTCCCACCAATAGGGTCACACGAGCCATTCCCCCACGATCACCGTCTCTCCGTTCTCCTACGGCGGCGCTTCCCCGCCTCCGTCCTTCCCCGCCTCCGTCCTTCCCCATCCTCTTCACCTGGCCGTCGTTTCGCATTTTCCTTACCTTCTAGGTTTGGCCTAGCTTCGTCTCATATGTTAGCTGATAGTTTCATAATTTGACAACTCTTTGTTTTTCTTGTCCTGATCTAGTGAAATAATTGGTGATTCGTAATATGGCATTCGAATTTGCAATCCTCAATTGTTAGTATTTGAATCTGATGTTCTCTTGAGGTCTTTCAATCTTATCTTTAAATTGTTCAGTTTAACATCTTAGGGAAACAATTGTTTTGATTTTGGACTAATTTCGAATCAACTGAGATGCTTATTTGCTTCCCCACATCTTATGTTTCGTTGTGATGTTCAGGAATCTAGGAGCACTTGGCTGCACACAATCGTTCTTGCCTCTGTACAGTGTTGTGGCTGCTTCTCAACTCACCTCTCACCTTAACGTCAACTTGCGGGCTTTTTGCGAGCTGTCTAACGGTACCTTCCAACGCACTTGTCAAGATCGCTAGTAGTCCTCTTTGTGAGTTACTTTTCTTAGGATTCCAGTTATAGAAAGTATGTGAGGCAAGTGGTTAGTTATAACACTTGGGAGCTTTGTTTAGGTAGAATTAAGTGGTTTTTCTTTTTTTGTGGGCGTGGGATTGATAGGGAATGGAAAAGATGGCTGATCCATGCCGCACTGGGAAGAGAGTGCTGCGGCTGCGGCTGCGGCTGCATTGTAGACACTTTAACGCTCGATAATATTTTATTCATTTAGTTTGGTACCCTGGTTAGATTTTTGCTCATCCTTCAACCTAAAGATAAGGGCTGCAAATAGATTGTAACTTGACCTAACAATGCACACTGCCAAATTTGGTATATAAAACCTCTTGGCTTTTGTTTTATTGTGCTCCTTCTGAGTTGTATTGGTATGTTTAATTAGCAGTCTTGGTTCTTATACAAAAACGGTTAATTCCATTAGGTCAATAACAGTAATACTTCATATTTGATTATATAATGTGGGAAAAAGAACGATTGATGTTAGGAATGTATGGTACTAGGTTCGTGTAATTTTCTGTGTTTGGTCTTGTTCTAATTTTGTGTTACTCGACTCAGGCACTTGAAGGGGCAAAAAGAGCGAAAGGCATCAAGTGGTTTGAATGAATGTGAGATTGAGAGAGTGGGGTTGCCTCTGAAGACAAACTTTTTTTTTTGTTACTTTAGAGCATCCCATTGTTTGGCTCTCATTATGGGTATCTCAAAATCAAAAAGTGGTTTTTAATGGTTTTTTAATGATTTGAGATACACTTAACAATTGTGTGATAAAAGTGATTCCAATGGTAGTATCTCAAAATGTGTATCTCAAATGATTTTAGTTCCGAAATGTGTGGATTCCCTTCTATTATTAGCTTGTAGAGCTTTTCGTTTGCTTTGCACAAAAATATCGATAACTGTTCCTTTTCCTTTGGAAAATTGCATAAGAACTATTGACCATAGGTAAGGTAGATTTAAACACTTAAAATAATTAAAAATTTGTGATTTTTAAAAAGAAAAAACTTCAAAAACATCCAAATTTTATAAAATTTGTTATTTTAACACAAACTATTTTGGTTGTCATTTTAATATGTTTGTTGTGGTTTTCAGTTTTAAAATCGAAATTTTACGTAACATAATTTTAGTAGACTTTAATCATTGTTAAACAATTTTTTCGGTTTCCTAAATAATACATAAACTATTAATATTTTATACTTTAATACATAAACTAACACATTTGTATAATTTGATAAAGATGTTTTAAATATGTTTTTAAGTTTATTCTTGTTAGTCATCTTTGATCTTTTGTATGTTTTACCTCTATCTTGCACAAATAACTCATACGAGTTGTTTTACTATAATTTTCATGTTGTACTCAACTCCATATTCTTTGATCTTATGCACTTGTGATCTCTTCGAGATGTAATGTTGTCTTGTAGTAGTTAAGTGTTTCCTCCCGCTGGTCAAACTTTCTAAGTAGAGACCTACGTGAGGCGATGGCTCTTCATCAGGAACTGTGACTTTCACATTTTCAAAATTTGAGATGAGCTTGAAAAGATCATTGACATCTTTATCTATAGCTCTACTATCACTCATCTTGTAAAAAATTTTGCCATGTAAAGGTCGTCTAGAACACTTAAACATTTTTGTTGCTGTCATTTCTTTAATGATTTTCCTTCGGACATTTTTCTCCACTTAAGATGATGGTTGATTTGGCTTTTCCTCTGTTTTCCTTTAGGTCTTTGTCCTCTCGCTTAGGGATAGGTGTCCCGTAAGCTGGTGTTTATTCTTTAAGAGTCTTCGCAGTAGACTCTCCACCCTCAATTGTCTCTGGTATTTCGTCTAATCCATCCTCCATCCCCAACATCTCCAAGTGCACGGATAGTTTTCTTTCCACATAAAGTAATCCCCATCTCCATTAAATTTCTTGATGTTTTTTTCCATAAGTAGCCATGTTTAATGGTCCTTTCTGCTCCATGATTAATACTCGGAGCTCTGATATTAATTTGTAGAAGTTAGTACCAAGAACCTTTGACAGATTTTTGACTTGTGCCTTAGATTAGAGAACTTAGAATGTTAGATGCACCTCACTTTGACTCTCAATCTTTTATTTAGCACTCGTTTGTATTGAAGTTTGAAGTGAGAAATGATATATTAGCTTTTTGATGTCTTTTGGCATTGATTTTGATTGCATTTTAGGTTGTTTAGCTTGCATTTAGATCCATATAGGTTGCATCTTGCATATCCTTGCATATTTCACTTGTATATCACTAACTTAGATTTTGTGGTTGGTTTATATATAGAGTGTGTAAACAATAGATACATAATTTATTTTATCATCATAATGTGACATATATGACATCTTTCGATGCATATGTGATCTTTAGATTAATGGCAAACTACTTAGCTTAAGCACTAGACAACAATGTTGAAAACGTTGCTAATTTCAGGCGTATCGTTCTTTGTTGTCTGAATATTATGCTAAAGATGATAGCGTGCGCAAAACACTTAAAGTGGTGAAGTTATATGAATCAAGTTTACCATCTTATAGATGATTTCATTGGTAAAATATGATGATATGAGGATTTTTATTTATTTATTGCAGGGGGCTACAAGTAAATGGAAACGATGAAAGCGTGATTTTGCAGTATGATCAAGACATTAAAAGCACCATACGATACCATTTAAATAACAGTATTAAAGGCTATCGATCTTTCATCTTAAGGTACACAAGTTTAACAACTTCTTTACAAGCTTGTGCTTCATTAACTACTTTTACACTTTTCTGGTGAACGGTTTTGATCAGGGCCGGTTCTGAGCCCAAGTAGAGCAAGCACGAGCTTGCGGTCCATTTTATGTTTTTAAAATTTTACTTTAAAGATCGGCCTATTTTCAAAATTTTATTTAAAAAACGGCCTATATTTTTTCTTTTATCTTGCGGCCTTAAAAATCTCAGGACAGACTCTGGAGAGAGTTATACCAAAACATTTGAAGCTGCGAAACAATGGACTTTGTTTCAAATGTAAACTTCTTTACAGCTCCACACATAAGTGTTCCAACATATCTTTAAAAGCACTTATGAAGGAAAATGTCTACGACCAGGAAGATAGTGATGCCATACCACCACGTTTCTACATAATTTTTTTTGTCAACAATATATTACTAAAACTTAACAATAAAGTTTGATACATAATGAAGCATTACTTCTTCTGGCTAATACCACTAAATTATTCGATATAGAGTTTCTCTCCCTAGGAACATATTCAAAAGATAAAACATCTATCATTTGGCCTATATCCCTTAACAAAGAAGTACTAGAGTTACGCCATATACCCTTACTTCCAATGAAAGTTAGCGCTGGAGTAGCTTTCTGAAGAACTTTTAAGAGTTCTTGACAATCTGCATAGACATACATATTTGAGAAACAAGGCCGATAAAGATGTAATAAAGCTTCCTGTAAAGCCATTGCTTCAGCATCAAATGGCGTTGGAACTGAAATCTTTGAAGAAGATCCTTGCATCAGAACATTGTTGTTTTGGACAAGGATCCAGCCAATTCCATTGGAAGCAGTTGGAGGAATCCATAATGCGTCAAAATAGAGAGATAGTTTATCTGCATGTGAAAATGAAGGTTGAGGCCTGGTATGAAGAAAATGTGCACTAGGCAACTCCAAAGTTGAAGCCTGGGTATACTCCATTGCATCGAAGATTGCTTTATTCACAAAATCTGGAAGTCCCCATTGTCTAGTCTCATGTATCATTGCATTCTCCATTTCCAAATCCTCCAAAGGAGGTAAGGGCCAAGGACCAGGACAATTGGTTCCTCTATATTAGCTGCAATAGGTAGAGAAAGCTTTAGTGGCAAAACATAGACCAGATTTTGAAGTATATTCTCAGTTATATTCCATGCTATAAATCCCTGCAATGGAGCAAGACTACAAATCTCTCTAGAAACATGACATTGAAAGAAGAGATGAGGAATTGATTCTTCCTGTTCACCACATAGCAAGCAAATTGTATTGATTCGGATGCCTTTTCTTTGTAGTGAAACACTCACTCGTCCATTGTGAACTATTTTACAAATAAAAAATTTAAGTTTAGGTTTCACTTTCAAACCCAAGATCAGTTTAACTGGAGCTAGAAAAGAATTTGGCAATTCTGCTTGATTAGTCTAAGCAACATAGTAGCCTGACTTGACTATGTACTGCCCATTCTTGGAAATTTCCACATAGGAATATCTTGAGATCTTAACCTTGAAGGCATGAGTTGAGATACTAGTTGCTGATCTGCATGATGAAGCATAGTTTTCAGTTTGAAAGGGCACCATGACGTACCAGAGCTAGTAATTAATTCGTTTACAGTGGCTGAAGGGTTACTCACCGTAGTTAACATTTTTGCAGCTCTATAATTATCTTGGTCTAGCCACTTATCTTTCCAAATCCTTATGCGTGTATCATTTCCTACACTCCAATAAAGACCCTGTTGTATAAGATTTAAACCAATAATTAAAGTACACCAAGAATGGTTTGAATTTGATTTTGGTACATCATCTTGAAGTGGGTGTTTGGGATAGTACTTAGCTTTCATAACTTGGGCGAGCGATGTTGTTAAATCAGTGATCAATCTCCATATATGTTTGGCTATTAGAGCAATATTGAAGCTTCTTAAGTCCCTAAAACCAACACCACCCTGAGATTTGGCTCTTGTTATCTTGTGCCGGGCTACCCAATTAATTTTCTTATGCTCCATATTCGCTTGCCACCAAAATTTCCTCATCATATTTTTCATCAACTTTAATAGCCTTTGGGGAAGTATGAAACAATGCAATGCATACGAGGGAATAGCAGTAACCACAGTCTTCAATAATGTTTCTTTTCCTGCTACATACAAAAGTTTAGAGGACCAGTGCTCTAGTTTGTGCTTGACTTGCTATAGCAAATAGGAGAATGTTTTAGTTTTTTTTCTTCCCAAACTTTCTGGTAGGCCTAGATATCTACCTACTCCTCCAATTTTACAAATTCTGGTAATCTGTTGCAATCTTTGACTATGTTCTTGTGAGCACTGGTTACTAAAGACAATGGATGACTTAGATAAATTAACTTATTGCCCTGATACTTGTTCATAATATTGAAGGTTTTTCATCAAGTTCATACATTCTCTTTCTTCAGCTTTGCAGAACAAGAGACAATCATATGCAAACATCAAATGTGAAATTGGTGGACCATTGGCACTCACCTTAAATCCATAGAGCATTATTTTGGAAACCAAATCTTGAAGTAGATATGAAAGACCTTCGGAAACTAATAAATAAACATATAGAGACATGGGATCACCTTGTATGATGCCTCTCTCTGATTAAATGTGTCCCATAGGTTTGCCATTAATTAAGGTTGAATATGTTGGAGTAGTAATACAGGCCATCATCCATCTACACCAGACCTCAGCAAAGCCTAATTTCCTCAACATGAAATCAACAAATTGCCAGTTAAATTTATGATATTACTCAGTTTTAATGCATAATAATGGGCATTTATGTCTGTTATTCTGCATTATTCTGAGTGTTTTCCTTGCATATTTGGTAGATTTTCAGGATTCTAGGTGTTCGGTTCGTGTCAGAGAAAATTGATGCATTTTAGAGAATTTCAGAAGATTTCAAAAGTTGCCAAACAAAGTGCTCGATCGTGTAAGAAGGTGATCGATTGGACAGTTGGTTTAGAGAGTGCACGATCGGGCAACATAGTTGCTCGATCGGGCAAAACGCCCTCGAAAAGTCCAGAGATGAAGATCGATCGGGAAAAAGAAGAATGATAGTGCATATTTACAAGATGCTCGATCGGGCAACCATATGCCCGATCGAGCACTTCCCCCGAGAAGAGTTAGAAGTTTTCCAAAAATTGTAATCAGGTCCTCAACTTATCCAATTTCCTTATTTTCGATTTATTTTACTTCTTGGACTATAAATACATTATGTTTTAGGTTTTTTGGAACTAAGCTTTATATTATTTTGGAGAGAATTACTGAGGGAGAGGAGATTCAAACCTTGTATTTGGAGAAGATTTATGAATCTTTTTTAATAATCTATTCTTATTCTATTATATGTTCTTCAATGATATTGATTTGTGTTTGCTTGTCAATGTCTGAGTAGTTCACTAGTTAGGTTTTAGGGTTTCCCAGGGAAATTAGGTTTTGATTGTTAGATTTATCATAAAGAAATAACAATTGATAGGTTCTTAGTCTAGATATGTTATTAGTGCATGAATTAGATTGACCATCTAGTTTATTGATATTAGACTAATAAACGCGAAGAGATTTGGTTTAGAAGTTGGATCTAGTCTAGATGAATAAGTGTTCTTGCTTGCGAGAGTATTGTCTTGAATGCTTATGAACAATTGAATCTGAACTGTATTGCATGATCAATTATTTAAAAGATGGCGAGAGTTTGTCTCTAATAATTTGAGCATAGGGTTTAATACTCTTAGAGGAGATTATTCCATCTTTGTCTTTCATGTTGAGAACTATTTTTAAAGAAAATCCCTGAATTATAATTTGACTTTTAATCCTCAGTTCATGNTAATCCTCAGTACATGTGGTTTCCCTTATTCATGACGCTTTTATTTCATAGTTTTAAACCGTTTCTAATTTACTGTTTTGATTTTAATCACAAACGATCTGATAATTTGTGCTTTATCTTGATTCGAGATTTAACTAAAACGTGTACTTTATGGTCTCTGTGGGATTCGACCCTATACTTTACTACATTGATATGTTCTATGCAGTATTAGTTTTAGTATTTAAATTCTAGACCTATCAGAATTTTGGCGCTATTGTCGGGGACCAGTAGTGCCTTTTTAGTTTTTTTTATTAGAATCTAGTCTAAAGTTTTTGCTTTTGCAGTATTCATCTCGTTCTTTTCTGCTTGTTTTTGTTTTACAAGTGTATGATCAGAAGATCTGACAAATCCTCTGAATTGCTAAGCCTAAGTAACTCGAAACTTGCAAGGATAGAACGCTCAAACCGGAAAGCAAAGAAAGACGCAAGCTCATCCAATTCAATGGCTGATCCAATCATTCCAGTCAAACCCCAAGGTAAAAATAGATCCACCAGCTATTGGGCTCAACCAATTGATCAAACAACCACAAGGTGGTGGTAACGGCTATCAAGTGCCACCAGGTCAACAACGAGTTGATTACAATCAAGCTCCACGGGGAATCCCAATTCTCAAAACATAGATGCAATGAACTTTGTCTTGTATGGAGATCCGGAGAGAGTTAATAAGCTCAATGCTCAGAACCATCATCTGGTTAGTTCATTCAACAATCCTCAAGCATTCTATGCTAATAGGAATCCCATCCAGCCCGCTCAACCTTAGCGAAGGGAATACCAATTCCCTATTCAGCTTTTTCAGGTGATCCATAACAACAAATTCAGTGGTTTACCAAATGAGCACCCAATGGATCATATTGACGCTTTTGAGGACATATGCAACACTATTAAACTCAATGGAGTAACGAGTTCATGCACTGAAGCTTGTTCCGTCACTCTTTAGCTGAAAGAGCACTTCGCTGGTTGAAGTCTCTATCTGCTGGATCCATTGTAACTTGGGAAGATTGCAAAGCCAAGTTTATAAATCATTCACTACTACCAGGACTAACACTTTTAGGAAAAAGATCTCTTCCTTTGCGCAAAACTCGGTGGAACATTCTATGAATCTTGGGAGCGATTCAAACAACTGCTTCGTGATTGTCCACACCACGATTTCTCATATGTAAGTCTCCTTAACACCTTTTACAGAGGAATTAAACATAAATACCAGCTGTCCTTAGATACAACAAGCGATGGAGACTGTATGCAGAAACCTGTTCCATATGGTTATCGTCTGATAGATAATCTAGCGGCCAGCAATAGCAATCATTGCATAGAGTTTGATCGCCGAACAAAGGTTCATGTATTGGCTGCTAACTCAAAACTCCCAGAATTGAAAGGAGAATTCTCAGAAATGAAAGGGTTAACAACTCAACTACCTAAGGGTAAAAATCAGAAACATGTTAGTGTTGTAGATGATTCTGAAGTTGATTGCTTTGCAGTTCAAGAACAAAATACTATGGGAGTTGAGAAAGAAGTGAGCTACATCAATAGTCAAGGTCAAAGGGTGTGCAATCAAAGCTTTAACAAGACTCATCCCAATCTATTTTGGAGAAGCACTAATGTTGAAAACCCCTAACATCAACATTATCCACAACAACAAAAGATCTTTGTGCATAACTCTAATTCAGGCGGTTTCCAGCAAACCTCTGAGCCTGTATTTCAACAATCTCAACCTCAACAAAGTAGTTCAGTAGAAATGATGTTTAAGAAACTTCTAGAAGGACAACAACAGTTCCAACAAGTAATCCAAGGAGAAGTGAAAGAGCTGAATCAAAAATTTGAAGCACTATCTACACATGTAAAACATTTGGATATACAAGTTGCTCAGAATTATGAAGCCATTAAAAGGCAAGCTGGAGTCCTTCCAGGTAAAGTTGAAGAAAATCCAAAAGGTTATTGCAAGTCCTTGGTTGCTGGTTCGAAGGGAGAATTGAATGAAATTGGAAAAGATTCAAATTTTGAAAAGTTGGAAAAAGCTTCAGAAGAAACTGCCCGATCGAGCATCCTTTGCATGATCGGGCAAACCACTTATGAAGGAGGAGATTGATCGGGCAACCTTGGACCGATCCAGCAACAAGTTGAATTAAGTCCAGGAACTTTTGATCGATCGGCAAGTACTCAGCATGATCGATCCCTAACTTTTGAGAATTATCAGAGCACAATGCCTGATCAGGCACTACTTGCCCGATCGAGCATACAGACATGGATTCAAAAATAAAAGAGATGGATCGATCCCTCCTCCCAAAAATATGAAATTCCTCTAATGGCATAGAACCCAGAATTCCATAGTTGGTGTAACCTACACATGTCAAATTAGAGTTTGAGGATAGAAAGATGATTGGAAAGAAACCCAATTCACTTTGGAAGCTGATAGGCTTAGAATTTAATCCTAAACTAGTACTGCAGAGAACAATTCAAAGTAGCACATCAAAGGGTATCGAATCCACAGAGACCAGATATGCACGTTCAGGCGCTAGGCAATAGGGAAATCCGTATGTATTCAGGTTTGAAGTCAAGTTAATATGAAGGATTTTAGTTTGAAAATAGTTCTCAACATGAAAAACGAATGCAGTTTAATCTCCT
>OVBE01018066.1:0-10141 GCA_900406425.1 Iberis pinnata
AGTTTCGGCCAGAATTACTGTCATTCAAAGATTGGAAGTTTACAAGTAGTTACGCTATGAACTTGGGCTTGCGTCTTTCATAAAAGTTGTGGGCCTTGAAATTATCTTTCTAACGGATATGAGATCACCAATTTTGGACTTACGAGTAAAGAGATAGATGCATAAAGAGGAGGAGCGTTTTTCTGCATTAAATGTGCTTTTATATTTCTTAAGTCATGCAAGGTCATGCAAGGGCTATGTATTTTCTTATTTAAACTCTTGTAAACCTTCAAACTAATCATCAAGAAGAATTACTTCTCTTTCTCTCTTATTTTCGTCCATATCTTTATCCTCAAATGTTCTTGATGTTATTCATCATGAACTTCTGAAATTTAACAAGTGTCACACCTAGGGACAGCATTGATAACACTCTGTCGATGCTTGGTGAACTCAACCACAAGATGGAATCCTATTTCAATGCCATCTATACAAAGATTGAAGATTTGAAATCAAGGATAACTTCTTTGGAAAGCAAGGCTGCTTCCACTTACGTTTCTCCTCCAGAAATAAATGGTCAACTTACACGAAAGGCTATTCAGAACCCAAAAGACTTTGCACATGTCAGTGCCATCTTCTTGGGAAGTACCCATGACATATCTGCTCACCATTTTCCTAACCAAATCATTAGGGACTGTGAAATTCAAGTTTGGGGGAGTTTGGGTCTAAATCAAGCTCAAATTGCAAATTCTGCAAAAATTGATTCTCTGAGGTGGACGGTGTTGAGACTTGGAAAATCTATCTGAGCCAAACTATCGGATCGTAAAATAAGGTACAAATGTAAGCATGGGCCAAATAAGTGGATTACAAGTTATTGGAACAAGCATATCAAGTCATGCAGACAATCAGGTCAAAATACGCATGACACGAGCCATCGGGTCATGCACAATATCAAACATCGGTTAAAATAAGTCACGCGGGAAGTCGGGTCAGTTCAGGTGAAAATACACATGATCGCGTCATCGGATCATGCGCATCATCAGGATCGGGTCAGAATAAGCCATACGAGCATTCAGACCTTACCGGACACACTTAGGCATAGATCGGGCTATCGGGATATTATGGGCTATTGGAACATGGCCTGGTAAACTGATGCGGGAAACTAGGCCAGGAACGAAGAAGGATGCGTATGTTCGAGATAGCCCGAGCCAACAATGCAGAGTGTCGAAGGACACCCAAACTGACCATACGGATGATCGAGCCAGAAAATTGTATATATGCATGGTCCATCCAAAACTTGCGTATAACTTTGAAGATAGGGATTCTCGGCTAAAACTAAGGATCCGACCACCAAACTGGATCCACTCGAGCCATTTGGAGCATAGAAGATTCTAGACCTCATATCATGACCGTTAGATGAAGATTGGCTGAGGATCCTACCGTTGGTTCAAAAACACGCGGGAACGGCTAGTGGTTCTGATGTACGGACCGTACACGCGCTAATATGCTTTACCATTTTTGATTTGTTTTACCTAGGTAACTTATTTATTACATCTTTAGGGCGATCCAAGGATGTTTCAGGATTCCTTATATAAACCATGTAAGAGCCGATTTGTTTGAACAAGTTGGGAGAAATTATCCCTCTTCACTATATTGTCACTCTTAAAATCTCTTAGCCTCTTACACTTGAACACTCTCAATCTTTATTACGTCTCTCATTCTTCTTCTAATCTCATGAGATAATCTCTCAAAAGTCAACATGGTATCAGAGCAATAAGCTCCTTAACCTCTCAAGCTTCTGCATCATATGTCTTCTTTGGTTAGTTCTTGTTCTCAATTAGGTTTTAATCGGTAAAAACAGTTTATAGCTCTTCCTAAATCGGTTTTTTATACATATGAAGCTTAAAGTTTCATTCTTTGTTCCTTTAATAGATTCAAAAGTATTTAAAACATGTTTTGTAGCTAAAAAGCTTCTGTTTTTAAAGGTTTTATTCGGTTTTAAGGTGGGTAGAAAGAGAACCAAGTTCGGTAGAAACTTTGCTCTTATGAGTAGAAGTAAAAAGGACTTGTTGAATCCATTTCATCAGCTCTAGAGGGACAAAAACCCTCCTCTTAATCCAAGAAAGATCCATGAATTCTTGGCTTTCCTAAGCCTAAGGGTCTTTCAAATCTGTCTTGGTTAAAGTGATCCTTGATCTCTTTGTTAGAAATAAAACATAAGAGTTCAGGTTGAATCAGGATGTGAAAAGGAAGAGAACCATGTTTCTTTACTCTTATGAGTTTAAGAAAATGTTGCATCCGAGTTCCTTAAGGGACACAAACCCTTGTTTTATGCGGTTTTGAGAACCATGTCTTCTTAACTTTTATGAGTTTAAGAAGCATGTTGAATCCATCCGTTACAATTAAAGTGAACCATATTCTTTGGAAATCAGAAGTGTTCCAAAGAATGTGTTGAATCCGAACTTCTCCTTTAAAAGAAAACCATGAACACTTCACTCTCATGAGTGTTAGTGCCATGTTGAATCCAATAAGAAGAATGAACCCAACATCAATGGAGAACGTTCTCAAGTTTCAAAACCAAAAGGGCAATGACCAAGAACATTCAAGCAAGCTTGGAAATTGTGAGACTGAAAGGATAGTGACCCGAGCTGCTCCAAAGTAGCTTGTTGACTCCAAATTCCTCTATTTTATTCGGTTTTAAATCCAAAATCTTAAGAGGATTAGCCAGTGGTTTTTAAGTTTTCTTTAAGATTGGAGACGAGACAAGCTAGGTCAAGTTGCTCTTCGAACCATGCTTTGGTCTCGCTCAAATGTTGACTACAAGTTGTAAAACCACGCTTAGACTAGCACTAGCCAAGTTGTTATTTGGCTTGTGTGGACTTGTTGATAAGCCGAGTTAAGACAAGGTCAAGTTGCTCTTCGGCCTAGATCTTAGTCTTGGGTATTTGAAGAATAATCCAAACAAGTTGCTCTTCGGTTGGCCTTAACAGTGTGACCTAGAGTCTTGGTTACAGGATCCTTGATCTAGTCATATTGGAAAAATTTTAGAATGGGGTTAGACTATGACCAAGTTGCTCTTCGGTCTTAATCTTAACCAAAGTCAAACTTTATGCTACGTTACTATTTTGCTAAAGTACAACCGAGTCAAGCAAAATGCCAAGTTACTCTTCGGACCTTACTTGTCTTGGCTAAGTTGACAAGGCATGGTAATCCATGGCCTAAAAGTTGTTGAAAAAAATGCGTTGAGCATTGTCCTAAAAGGTTGTAAGACCAAGACAAACTTCGGCCTTAGAATGATTCTTCGCAAAATTCATATCCCTTGGCCAAGTTTCTCTTCGGCCAAGTGGAATGAGAGTCAAATCTCTAAAAGTGGTTTCGGCCTTGTACCTTAAGCCTAAGTCTTGATCAAAAATTGCCTCGGCTTAGGACTTAGACCTTGGCCATTTCAAAATTTTTCCTTGGTCCATTGTGACCGGTTCCTCTTCAAATGTTTTTCAAAACCATAGTGTGAGATCCAAGGATAATGAAGAGTTGATGAATCCCAAACACTTGGAATTATTTCTTTAAACTCTAATGTGTGAGAACCAAAGATAATAAAGGAAAATTCCTTTGGTCTTTGATGGATCCAAACATTTAGAAAAGTGTTTTCAAATTGTTTTGCTATGTTGAGGGTTCTGAACATTGAACAAGTGATCATAATGGATCCAAAATCCTTACATAAACTCTTGGATATAATCCATAATGATCCTTTGATTCTTTTGAAAGTCTCATAACCTAAGACTAACTAATTCTTCTTTAATTTTTCTCCATGTAGGAAACTTTAAAGTGAGGGGGAGTTCTACAAGAAATCACCAATCTCACCTTATGTGGCCTATTTGGCCGAAGTGTATCAAATGGCAAATCGCTATCTTTCTAAATCTCAAAATATACTTTACGCTTTGCTTTGCTTATATTAAGGCTCCTCTAGAGTTTAAATTGTCTTGATATGCTTGCTTGGCTAGCTGTTCTCTTTTATTATTATGTTTATAATTGGTTATGCATATTTAATAATGTTTTCTCTAAATTTCTCAAGAATTGATTAAATTTCAGTCTAGGAAGGACTTAAGTTGATTGTGTAGGTTACTTGTGGCCTAAGTTTAACTTCTAGGCTTTGATGATTAATGAGCATTCATAATCTCAAATATAATCTCACTTACTTGTTAGCTTAAATGGCTTATGTGGGTGTATGAATTGTTTGCAAAAGACTACTCTTAAGCTCTTAGTCATTATTGGTTTAGGAATTCTATTCTTCCTGCCTAAGTTGCTTCCCTTTGCAATTCATTTCATATAACCTAAATGATATTAGCATCATTTACTAACTTAAATCTTGTTGTTTGATCACGAAGGGGGGAAAACAAAACAAGAACACTCAAGATCAAGGTAAATCGGATAAAATCGGCTCAAGAAGCCAAAAGCCAAGTCCAAAAGAGAAAGTGTCTTGGATAAAGGCGGCTCAAGAAGCTAGAAAAGAAGACTCATGAAGTCCCAAGGTATGGTGAAGTCCTAGGAAGAGACCTCCAAAACTTAATCTTGGAATCATCTTGGAATAGTTCCGGCCAAGTGGCGTGTTCTTAAAGCTATTGGGCCATTTTTTGTGCATTATCGAGCTAGTCAGCCAAGTTTCATGATCAACTGGCTATCGTGCCAAGAAGAACGTACCATCAAGTTATCGAGCCAAGAAATATGCATTATCGGGTTACTAGGCTAAGTATGCGCATCATCAAGCTATCGGGCCTAATTTGTGATCCATCGAGTCATCAGGCCAAGTTGGACGCATCACTGGGCTATCGGGCCAAATTTTCGTTCCATCGAGTCATCAGGCCAAGTTGGACGCATCAGTAAGCTATCAGGCCAAAGTTCGTTTTCTATCAAGACATCAAGTCAAGTTCTGATATAAGTAATATGGGCTATCAGGACGATGCGCAGGATTAGGAAGATGGCCTAGATCAGCAATAATGAAGAAATGCGCATGAGTCGCATAAAAGACGCATAGATCTTTGACCAAAGGAACTATTAAACTTCATCGGTCTAGGGCTATTTTGAATGAAGAAAAGCCTAGAAGAAGAAGTAGAACTGGCGGACATTATTTGGACGAGCCGGACCTACTCATAAAAGTAAACCATGTGTATACACTAGCCAACTATGCACATGACACCCGAAAATCATCGAGTAACTTCAGACATTCGAATACTCGACCAGAACCAATGGTATAACAACCTAATCAAATCTACTCGAGCCATTTAAAAGTGGGAAGATTCTTGAAGAGAATTTATAGGCTTGGAATAAGTTTGGGATGAGCATCCCACTCTTGGAATGAAGGATGATCACATCACATGATCAAGATCAAGATGAAATTAAAGGCTCCTAAAGCCAGAGTCAGTCTCAAGAAATGAAGATAATAAGGAAGAGCCAAGTTCAAATCAACAAAGGATTTGGCCAAATTAAAGATCCCTTAACCATAAGTCTATTCTCTTTTTCCCTTAGTGAAAATTTTATCCCATGAGGTTTTATTCACTAAGGTTTTTAATGAGGTAGAAATTTATGGTTCCAATTGAGACCCTTTCATTAAGGTCAAGATTGAGGGGGAGTATTAAAATAGGATCTACCAAATACATTCAAGAAGTGGACTTCCCTACCCATGAAACCTTGTACTCTTTTTCATTTACGGAGTTTTATCCCAAGAGGTTTTCTCTCTAAAGGTTTTAATGAGGCTTGGATTTCAAGGATTCAAGTTTAACCATTCACCACGGTTAAACTTGAGGGGGAGTGTTAAGACTTCGAAAATCTATCCAAGCCAAAGTATCGGATCGTAAAATAAGGTGAAAATGTAAGAATGGGCCAAATACGTGGATTACAACTTATCAGAACAAGCATATCAAGCTATGCGGACAATCGGGTAGAAATACGCATGACACGAGCCGTCGGGTCATGCACAATATTGGACATCGGTTAAAATAAGTCATGGGGCAGTCGGGTCAGTTCAGGTGAAAATACGCATGATAGAGTCATCGGATCAGGAGCATCATCAGGATCGGGTCAGAATAAGCCATACGAGCATTCAAACCTTACCGGACACACTTAGGCGTAGATCGGGCTATCAGGATATTATGGGCTATCAGAACATGGCCTGGTAAACTGATGCGGGAAACTAGGCAAGCACGAAGAAGGATGTGTATGTTCGAGGTAGCTGGAGCCAACAATGCGGAGTGTCGAAGGACACCCGAACTGAAAATACGGATGATTGAGCCAGAAGATTGTATATGCACATGGTCCATCCAAAACTTGCGCATAACTTCGAAGATAGAGATTCTTGACCAAAACTAAGGATCTGACCACCAATCCGGATCCACTTGAGCCATTTGGATCATAGAAGATTCTACACCTTATATCATGACCGTTAGATGAAGATTGGCCGAGGATCCTACCATTGGTTCAAAAACACGCGGTAACGGCTAGTGGTCCCAACGTACGAACCGTACACACGCTAATTTGCTTTATGCTTTTACCTTTTACCATTTTTGATTTGTTTTACCTAGGTAACATATTTATTACCTCTTTAGAGCAATCCAAGGATGTTTGTAAGAGCTGATTTGTTTATATAATTTGGGAGAAATAATCCCTCTTCACTATACACTCACTCTTAAAATTTCTTAGTCTCTTACACTCGTACACTCTCAATCTTTCTTAAGTCTCTCATTCTTCTTCTAATTTCATGAGATAATCTCTAAAAACTCAACAAACGGAACCAAAGTTAGCAAGTAGAGTCAAGCCAATTTTTGTTGAAAAGCTATTTGTTTCAAGGGAGAAGGAAACGCCTTTTCTTCCACCACTCTACATACCCATATTGCCATTTCCATCACGGTTCAAGAAGTAGATAATGGATAAATACCCAACAATCTTTGATAAGTCCATGAAGGAGGGTGAAGTTCAGAGAATTTTGGTACCAAATGATGAATGCAATGTCATTATAGCAGAGAAACAAGAAGATCCTAGCTCTTTCACTCTACCATGCTAATTAGGTCCATTGATCTTCAACAAATGCCTGTGTGATCTAGGAGCATCCATCAATTTGATGCCTTTTTTAGTTTCCATGAATTTGTCATTCAGTGAGTATAAAGCCTCCTATATATCTCTGATTTTAGCAGATAGGTCAACTAGGAAACCTATTGGGACTTTGAAAAACTTGCCTATCAAGATCGATAATATATAGATACCCATAGACTTTATGGTGTTGGAAATGGATAAGGAGCCTTGGAGATAATTCTCTACATAGGCACTGTCTATTGGATTTTCTTTGTAGGAGTGATACCTACGGCCAAAAACATATCGAACAAGAAATTGATCACCACAATCTTTTGTTGAAGAATCACCTTCCATCTTTAACATACCGTTCACCCGCATCCATTCATTTCAAGAAGTTACTCTAAGTTTTCATGACTAAAAACCTCCCGAGCCATTAAGTCTTTATAAGCGTTTGGGACTAAGAACCTCCCAAGCCATCAAGCGTTCAACCCTCAAGATCTGTGTTATAAGCCTTAAACATAATAGGAACGTATCAAGTGGTATCAAAGTAGATTTGAGGGCTTATATTGTGCGGTTTGTTCTTAAACATTTTATTTCAAATTTTGGGAAACACTTTGTTTTCTTTCTATCTATAAACCACAAGTGGTCCAACCAGTTTGACGAAATCTAAAACGTCGAGGTGAGATCTAACATAGGCCAAGGAGAAATCCAGCCCTAGTGGTAAAGCTCCTTGCAAACAAACACTTATTTCCAATAGGAAAGACTTTTTTATTGTTGAGCATTGGATTCAAAAGTTCCTTCTACCTAAAAACACTTGAGAGTAACACAAAAGAGTGATAGTGAGGCTTCGGCCAATTCTAACCAAGTTTGTCTTAGTTTTTGTTATGAGCAATGTTAGATGGAAGCAAAGAGCAAGAAGAACCCAATGCGGCCAACTTTAACAAGTTCAAAATGGAAGCAATGATGGCCTAGATTGTAAATAGGCTAAGTGCTAACTTTGATCTTCAAGATAAATCTAACCTTGTCTTTGCCCAATCTGCTCATTATGGGAGATATGCAAGGAACAAAAGGCGTAGCAAGTGGATAGCATAAGGAGAAGATGATAAAGAAGACTCTTCTTCCATGAGAAGCACGGATGTGTCAATAGCATCACGGGCCGAGACAGGTGAAAGGAATAGAGATCGCAAACCTCCTTCACCAAGACATGCTCAAGAAGAAAGCCTAGGAAATCTTAAGCTAAGGATTCCAACCTTTAGTGGTACAATTTATCTGGATGCTTACTTGGAGTGGGAAAAGCGGATGGAGTTGTTCTTTGATTGCCAACAATTCTCTGAAGCCAAGAAAGTAAGGCTGGTCGTGACCGACTTCAATGGTCATACGCTTCATTGGTGGAATCAAGTGGTGACACTAAGGAGAAGAACCGGTGAACGACCTGTAGCATCATGGTTTGAACTTAAAACCATCATGAAGAGAAGATTTGTGCCAATTCACTATGGCCGAGACATTCATCACAAACTAAGGCAGCTTACTCAAGGGGGAAAGGAGTTGAAGAATACTACCAAGAGATGGAAAGCTTGTTGATCAAGGCAAGTGTAAAAGAAGAAATTGAGGAAACCATGGCACGTTTCCAATCTGGCCTTAACCGCGACATTCAAGATCGGCTCGAGTTGCAAGAATTTGGTGATATTTACGATCTTCTTCACAAGGCCATTCTCAGTGAACAACAACTCAAGAGAAAATCAGGGACTAAAGGTGGCTTTAGCAAAAAAATAGCCCAAGCTAACGAGGAAAAGGTCTTTCCCAAACCAAAAGAAGGAGACAAAAGTAAAACCATTCGATCCCGAGATGTAAAATGTTTCAAGTGCCACAACTTTTTCCATTATGCCAATGAGTGTACCAACAAAAAGGCCATGATCCTTCTAGACTCGGGAGAAATTATTTCTGAAGATTATCATGGTCAATAATCCAAAGAAGAAACCATTGATTACCCGGTCCAAGGAGAACTTCTGGTTACAAGTAGGTCATTGAAGGTTCAAACCAAACCAGAAGAGAACGATCAAAGGGAGAACCTTTTTCACACTTGTTGCAACATTTATAATAAGGTTTGTAGTTTAATTATAGATGGAGGTAGTTGCCCTAATGTGGCTAGTGAATCTCTTGTAGGTAAGTTTGGACTCAAAACGGGCAAACACCCTAAGCCTTACATCTTGCAATGGTTGAATGAAAATAGGGAGTTGAAGGTCAAAAAACTAGTGATGGTGCCAATCACCATTGGTAGGTATCGAGATGAGATCATTTGTGATGTGCTTCCCATGGATTCAAGCCATATCCTTTTAGGAAGGCCTTGGAAATTTGATAAAAAGGTGGTTCATGATGGATACACAAACCAGCATACCTTTACTTCAAGGGGAAACAAGATTGTTCTAGCTCCTTTGTCACCTCAAGAAGTGCATGAAGACCAAGTAAAGCTCAAGCTACGCAAGGCCGAGACAAAAGAAACATTACCTAGTGGGAATGAGAAAAGAAACAAGCTCTTAGCCAAAGGTATGGATGTTAAACAAGCCTTGTATGATAAGAAAAGTCTGTTGTTATTCATTTACAAGGATACACTAATGCTTTCTAACCAAATACCAGAACTTCCGAGTGAACTCGAGTTTGTTTTGCAGGATTATGGTGATGTGTTTCCGAAATAGAATTCACTCGGCTTACCACCTATTAAAAACATTGTTCATCAAATAGACCTAGCTCCCGAGGCATCATTACCCAATAGTGATGTAATTCCAACCAGCTACTCACAAGGAGACTCAAAGAATGAAGAGATAGAGGTGATGCAAGATTTAGAAGAAGCATTCAAAGTAACAAATGGAGTGATCACTAGAGCTAAGGCTAAGGAGTTAGCTAAAAAAGTCAAGAGTTAAGTCAAGAGGATGCAGCTAGGAGACTCAACACCAAGGGACATCTACAACATCTACACCTATGCAAATGAAGAAGAAGATCAAGTTAATACACTAACTTACTAAGTGGTTATCTTGCACTCTTTTCCTTCGCATGGTTTTGTCCTAATGGGTTTTCTATGCAAAGGTTTTTAACGAGGCTTGATAAT
>OVBE01018067.1:0-10140 GCA_900406425.1 Iberis pinnata
CTTATAAAATATATATATATATATATATATATATTTATATTATTTTTACTAAATTAAGTTACAAAATTTAAAATTTATATCTTTTCTATTTTAAATTTTATATAATCTAAGTATAAATAAAGTGCTCACTGATCGACCCGCTAAACCGTAAAATCCGCGGGTGCATGCTTGGACATACTATTAATTGTCCATGGGCTTTGGGGGTTAATCCGCCATGGATCAAAAATATTTGAACCCGTTGCAGGGTGGGCCAAATAGGCGCAGACCGACCCGCTATACCGCAAAATCTGCAGGTGCGGACTTGGACATACTATTAATTGTTCATGGTCTTTGCGGATCAATCCACCATGGATCAAAAATATTTGAACCCGTTGCAGGACGGGCCAAATGGGCGCGAATCAGCGGCCCGTTTGACATTTCTAGTTAGGTTTATAAAGTTGATTTACTTGAAAGAGAAGTTAGTAGTATAAGTAAGTAAACTAAACCTTGATAGGATTTGGAATTAGATTCTTTAAATCACCAAACCGATCTTTAAAATGAACTCTTCTTTCACGTTCTGTTGGAAAAACTTTTCTTTTTCTTGTTCCTTTTCCTTTAGGATTTAAACCATTCTCATGATCAAGATTGTACTTTTCTTCACCATTTGGCTCAATTTCACTTTCAAGTCCTAGTAAAGTCTCATTAGGAGGATGTAATAAAGGAAAATTTAGATGGAAAAGTGGGTCATATGGAGAGGAAGAAGACATGATAATATCTTGAAAATTAGGGTTAGGAAATGAAGATTTTGGTAATTGTAAGAGACTAAGTAAGTCAGGAGTTGTATGATTAGAACTTATATTGACAAAATCTTGATAACCATTGTCCCAATTATTCGAATTCGGCGCGAATGATTGATCTTGAATTAGTGCTTGATGGATTAAACTTTGGAGATTTTGATGATCTTGATTAGGAGTAGTGTTGATGTGAAGATGATGATCTTGTGGACTTAAGTGAAATTCAGAGAGATCTTCTAAACTACAATTACTATTGCTTGTACTACCGGTTAACTTAACCGGTGGTTCAATTACTTCTTGTGGTACATTTGGATCAAAACATCCAATTTCTTCAAACATGTTAGCTTCTTCCATGAAATTGGTCTTAAGAAGGATTTGATTGTTTCAAAATCTGCAAAATTAATATCACTTTTAAAAAGTTTTTTAAATATTAGATTATGCATTGACACAACTAAAATCTAAATCTAGAAAAAAAAAAGAACCAAAGTCTAAATTTTGAACATAGTTGCTTTTATTAGAACTTAATTTGAATTAAATTAAATGAGAAATAGTTCAGTGCAATAATTCGTTTTTTTAATTCGTAAATTTCGATCAAAATTAAACACATTATTAATATCAGATTATATGCATTGACAAATAAAATCTAAATCTAAAAAAAACTAAAATCTAAATTTGAACATAGTTGCTTTTATTAGAATTTAATTTGGATGATTTGAAAATTAAACTAAATGAGAAATAGTTCAATGCAATAATTCGTTTTTTTAATTCGTAAATTGATCAAAAATAAACATATTATTAATATCATATTATGCATTGACAACTAAAATCTAAATCTAAGAAATCAAAAATCTGAATTTGAACATAGTTGCTTTTATTAGAACTCAATTTGGACGATATATCAAAATGAAAATTTTAAATGAACTGCAATAATTCGTTTTTTTAATTTGTAAAATTCGATCAAAATTAAACACATTATTAATATCAGATTATATGCATTGACAACTAAAATCTAAATATAAAAAACTAAAATCTAAATTTGAACATAGTTGCTTTTATTAGAACTCAATTCGGACGATATATCAAAATGAAAATTAAATTAAATGAAAAATAGTTCAATGCAATAATTCATAAATTCGATCAAAATTAAACACATTATTAATATCAGATTATATGCATTGACAACTAAAATCTAAATCTAAAAAATCTAAAATCTAGATTTTGAACATAGTATTTTTATATATAATTCACTTTTGACAATATATTAAAATGAAAAATTAAATTGAATTGAAAATGAGTGCTTAATTCATGAAATTGTTTTAATCCCAATAACTTAGAAAACGACTTGTTTAAAGAAGTTTTTTGTTTTTGTAATGTATAAATTTTGAGTTTGAGGTTATACAAATTATTCAATATGAAATTAAAACTAAGAACATGGGTATAATATTACCGTCGATGGCTGATTTTCCGATGATATTTTCTGACTAAAACATTCAAAGAAGAGACTTTACATAAAGAACTCTCTCTTTATTTCTCTTTTATAAAAAAAAAACTCTATGAAAAAGCTTATACGTTAAGAGTATGAATAAAAAAAGAGAGGAAGATGACAATACATTTTTGGTATTTATTTGTAGCTTATTGGGGAACATAAGTTATTGTTTACTCAAAAGTGAATGTATATTTTATTTATATTTTATATAGAAATTAAATATAAGTTGATGTGTTTGTTAGAAACATTGATATGGTTGAGTCATGTTAATTTCTCTTTGGGGCAAGACTGGCTGGTTAGTTACAGTCTACAAATTTCATGACGTGTACTCTCTTCGTATGGGTCCCATTATGATTCTATGTCCGTTTCACAAACGATCTCCAAGACTATTTTCTAGGGTTGGACATTTTAAGCAAACCGAACCGAATTTAATTCAGTTCGGTTTAATTTTTTATTTTTAAATTTTAGTTTGATTTTCAGTTTGGCAACAATTTTTTTTTATACTAAACTAACTGAACTAAACCGATCTAAATCGAATCAAACTTATTGAAAATAACCAAACAAACCGTAAAAACTGATAAACCAAAAATTTAACTGAGAATTAAGATTTTTGAACCGGACAAACCGACTTCAAAAACAAAAAAGACCGAACCAAACAAATCGAACCGGAATTTTGTTCGCGTCAATTTGGCAAAAGAAAAAACAAACCGAATACCCACCCCTACTATTTTTTCTATAGACATATTTTTGTCCGTAATTTGGTCCAAAAGTATATCAAAAGGTAATGGTTGTTATTGTGTTTTAATTTTAAAAAAATTTTGTTATAAAGTTTTTCGAACTTTTATAATATTTTATATTAATTGTTAAATTTATTAATCAAAAAAGTGAAGGCTTGTTTTTGTTGTACAATCAAAATTTCCTGGTCAGGACTAAACAAAGTAATATCCAAGATATTTAGCGAACACAAAGTTGTTGGAGCTCCAAAGACAGCAAAGAGATGGGTCTCGTTAAAACCTAAGAGTGTAGAAAAACTCAAAAGGGAAAACTAGCTCATAAGGAAAAAAGTACCCTGGGAAGTATATCAAAACATGTTGGGGTGGATGGCTATCCACTAAGATGAGAGTAGGTTGTGGCATGAGCTAGTAGGGACATTGAGACTTAAGATATGGTCAGAGATTGTACAGATGATGTGCGAGCAAATGAATATTGTTGCGTGGTGTGGCTTTCCATGGATACGCCCATTGCGTTTTCTCCATGTGTAGTAGATGGTGGCTTGAAAACATAGTTTTAGGAGGATGGCATCCATTTGGGAGTTGACGCGGCTACGAATGGAGGAGATGGTTGAATTCCAACTAGGCGAAAGACGTCTACTGAGAAGATTTGAAGTGAGCTCCGACCATATTGTGAATGTGTAGGGACATGCGAAGAAGAGATAATCTCGCGTCTCGTCTGGTTTGCTGCATAAAACACACGCTTGGTGAAATCCCCAAGCATGCATCTTATTTCCTGTCGCTAACCTGTCAAGCATAGCCAACCAAGAGACAAAACAAAGGCAAAAAATAGCTCGTGTAAACCATATTAAAGAGCACCAATTGAGTTTAGGATGAGAGACATGTATCTATTGCCATGTGTGTAATAAGGAGAACGTAGGCTTGAAAAGTCCACTCCATGTTTTCACAAAAGTATATCACTTCCATTAAGTGTGCTTGGAAGGGGAACGGCTGTGATATGGGTGGCAATGGCACGAATATATCTGGCTCTAGGATGACGGATTAGCCAACGGGAAGTAGAACTCGCGTCAGCCACATTATCCCTGAGAGGTACGCCAAATGCTCTTGGACCCGATGCACCAACATGGGGAAGCAGGGGACCTAGCGAAGTCCACTTAGTATACTCAAAGAAAGTATCCTTCCCATCACCAATGGACGCTTTGATGAGATTCACGGCTAAAGGTCGAAGTTTGATTACTTTTTTCCACATCCACGATCCTTGGGAACCACTCTTGACATCCCAAAAAGTTTAAGAGCGTAGTAAGTATTTCCGCGTCCAAGCCACCCAGTAAAAACCAGAGTTAGAGAGTAGACGCCATATCAAAGCTAGAGAGAAGACTATAGAGGAGTCTTCCAATTTGTTAATCCAAAGACCACCCTCATCCTTAGGTCGACAAACATCCTCCCAAGCAACCTTGGCGTGAAAATGCTCTAGGTGGGATCCCAACCATAAAAAATTTCGACAAAGTTAGGTGATAGCCTAGAGAAACTTCTTTGGGAGTCTGAATGTTGATGCTGACAATGACGGATTTGATGAGTTGTAGTCGACCTGCAAAATAGAGAAATTTTGTGGCCCAAGCTGTTATACGGGTGCGAATTCGGTCAATGAGTGGCTCATAATCTAGTCGAGATAGTGATTTTGTTGTCAACGGGAGCCCAAAGTTGCGAATAAGTAGGGATTCAGTATGAAAGCCATAGTTGGTGATAGCTATGGAGAGTGTGATGGAGGGAGAACCACCAATATAGATGGAGGATTTTGCCGCATTGACCAGGAGACAAGAAATTTCCCAAATGAGTGCATGACCTAGTTTATGCCTAATATTGAATAGGGTCTTCCATTAGTAAAGATAAGGATATCGTCTGCAAAAGAAAAGTGAGTCAAGTCGATTTCACGGCAACGAGGGTGGTAATCGAAGTGGTCTGAAACTGCAACTGCATTCAAAATCTTGGACAAAACGTTAGTGATAAGAACATATAGATAAGGGAAAAGAGCACAACCTTGACTGATACCCCGAGAACTTTTAAAATAACCAGATGGTTCTTCATTGACACAAATAAAGTATGTGACAGTTGAGAGGCAAGTGTGGATCTAATGTATGAAGCATTCTGGTAAATTCCATAGCCTGCAAAACCAAAATAATGAATCGCCACTGCACAAAATCAAAAGCTTCAGAGATATTCAATTTAAGAGCACATCGGAGAGTGATGGATGGCTTGTGGTAGTCTTTGACTAGCTCTATAGCCAGCATCACGTTTTCGAGAAGGAGACGACCCTTGATGAATGCGGTTTTGGTTCGGTCTATGAGATTTGGAAGCCCCATGTTAAGTTGGTTGGCTAATATCTTGAAAATCACTTTGTACATGCTATTACAGCATGAGATCGATCGATAGTCCTTTATTGTCTATGAGTCATCACTTTTTGGAATGAGTGCTACGAAAGTAGCATTTACTCCATGCGGGAGAAGACTAAATTTGAAAAGTGATTGAATAGCAACGATAAAATCATCTCCAATGATTGGCTAAGCCGCTTTGTAAAACTCAACTGGGTAGCCATCAAATCCTAGGGTCTTGTTAGAGAGCATGGAGGAAAGTGTGACTTTAATCTCCGGTAGTAGGATTTGGCTTGATAAGGTAGCAGCAAGCTCCTGGGTGCATCAGGCTAAGAACAAATTTTGTAAAAAAATTTATAATTAGATAGAAGATTTTTTAAAAAAATTATTTTAGGTGTTTTTGTCATGTAAATAGTAAATTGATAATATTCAAATGTCAATAGTAAACACTACAAATATGAGTTTTGAAAACCGGAAAACATGAATGATAAATTATTCATATGAATAATAAATAATTGATGTGAGTGCCAAATAATTCATATGAATAAAATAAAATATGCATTTTAAAATTAAAATGTACTTAATCTCTTAAATTTAAAAAGTATTTGTTTTCCCGAATTTAAAATAAAAATACTATTTTTGTGCTTCTTTCACATGTTAATAATCAGATTTTGAATCATGAGTATTATGAATAAATAACAAAACTGGTTACCATTTTTGTCAAAAAATATACATATATTGCTAAAATTATTTAATTTGTAGATCAATAAAAAACAAAGGTTTAACTAATAAATTTTATTTCTTCTTGTGATTTCTTTATTCCTACGAAATTGTCTCAAACTATCCATTAACTTTTAATTTTCTTTAATTAAGTAAATGTTTATCTAATTTATAGCGTACGTTAATATATAATGATTTGTTTGTTGTTTGTTGTGTCATGCAATATATGTTTTCAGGGCAAAGTAGCAGATTGCTCACGTAAGAGCAAATACAAACTCATTTTTTCGTTTAAGTATTTTTATTTTGTTAGAACTGTAAGAGTAGTTTTTTTTTTTAACTTCTATTTTTATATGCCAAAACGTTTTTTTTTAGAAAATGAACAAATATTCTAATGATATATTTCTGCTGTTTTTTCATATATATATCAAAATTTGAATATGATCATTCATTTTACAAAAACAAATTTTGTTTTTAATAAAATTTAAATTATTGGGAGATTTTCAAAAATACCATCAAAAACTAAGTTTATTCCAAAAATATCATACACATTCAAAAGTTCCGATAATACCACATATTTTTCCAAAAATATCACAAAAATGTTTTTTGTTCCAAAAATGCAACAAAAATTGAAATGGCTTTAAAACTTTAAATTTAAACTCTACCACCTTCAAAACTAAACATTAAACTCTATTTAGTGAACCTAAACCCAAAACTGTAAATTACAAACTCTTAAATTTCACTTTTTATGTTTGTGGTATTTTTGGAACATAAATCATGGTATTTCAAAATCCAATCATTTCAAAATCCATAAAATTCTAAATTCTCATTGATTTTTAAATATATTAAAATACCATAACCAATAACACCCCCTTAATGATTTATGGTCCTTTGTATTTTTAGCTTTGAAATCCTTCTAAATCCATTAAAATACAAAGTGAAATTTGAAATTCAATATCAAATCATTAAACGAATAACAGATGATTTTAATTAGAATTTACAAATCATTAAACGAATAACACTTGATTTCATTTAGGATTTACAAATCATTAAACGAATAACACATGATTTCGCATGGATTTCAAAATTCATTAAATTTCCATAACCAATAACACCCCTTAGTGAATTTTTCGATTTGGATCGAGGCAAATATCAAATTGGATCAGTAATTTGTTTAGCCCTAAAGATCATAATATGTCAATAATTATTTTTTTGGGTTTGTGTAAAGCATTGGGTTTAATACTAATCTAGGCCCAAGCGAAATATTGGGCCTTCAAAAATAACCTCTAGTTTTCTTCTCACACACTCTACACTGATTTTTGATTTTAGCGTGGTGCTCTCAAAAGCGCTTTGTAAAACTACTTATCTTTGTTAAGATTCTAGAGTGGTAATTTGTTTCTTTGTTCCTTTTGGCCTCTACAAGCTTTTCCTTGTCATTTTGGCTTTTGATTTTCAGATCCAAGCAGACCTTTTCAGCAGCCTCTGGAATGTTGATAATCGGTACAATATCAGAAGGCATCCACTCATCTTTCACACCATACTTTGCTCGAAATGCAGGCTTTTCCTTTAGATCATGTAATCATCAGGAGCATCATTAGGCACGCTTGTGACAATACCGGTACCTTTGTTGGTCAGAATGGTTAACGTAGGCAGAGGATAGATGATCTCGTTCACTGCCAGAGGCGACTTCAAAGAGAGTCCAATCAAATCATAACCGGTCAAGGCTTCTGTGGGATCTTAGAAAAGTTTTGGTAGGCAAGGTTGAGTGCAGCTCTTTCAGGAAGGATGAAGACATAAGTTTCACTGACTTCATAAGCTCTGTACTTCCCATCAGGCAATACCCATGCGTTCGTTTTTCCATACACGGTCTCAGGCCTCAAAGTAGCTGCAGCCAAAAAATACTCTCTTTCCTTCCAAAGGACCCAGTTTCAGAGGAAATGGTTGCACCACTTAAGAGTATACTCTTGTGGCTGAACACCTTCACCAGTAGCACGGTCGTAATCAGCACAAGGCTGGCCATCTAAAGGTGAGAATATAGTGTACTTGCAGTCTTTGACAATCTTTCCCATAGATTTCAACTTTCTACATCTGCCACCTAACGAAAGCATCAAAATATGGATTAACATCCAATCGCAACCCAATTCGTATGCCCTTAGATCTTCAACAGCTAAAGGAGGAAAGTAATACAACCATTCATATGGATCTTGGAATTTCGATATTTCAATGTCAGTGAGACCAAAACTGCGCATAATCTCCCACTGATAGACCTGGCCACTTGATTTCGCAGCCTCCTTTGACTTCATTGTCCTATATTGGATTAACATCCAATCGCAACCCAATCCGTATGCCCTTAGATCTTCAACAGCTAAAGGAGGAAAGTAATACAACCATTCATATGGATCTTGGAATTTCGATATTTCACTGTCAGTGAGACCAAAACTGCGCATAAACTCCGACTGATAGACCTGGCCACTTGATTTCGCAGCCACCTTTGACTTCGTTGTCCTATATTGACCCGGTAAAACTGGCGTCTCACTACTCTCCTCCTGAACTTCTGGAACATGTTCTTCAACAGAGAACACAGCCAAACCGTGTTGGATCTCACGAGAAAGCTTATCCGCAGAAGCCTTAATTGGCATACAACCAGTACAATGGAAGCCAAATGGTAGAAGCACATTAGCCTCTCTTAATCTATGATAATCAGAAGCAAAATCAATCTTGGACAGCGAGAAAGCATGTCCAATATGTAGATAACCGTTCATGTACGATAAAGGAAAGGTGGAGAAGAACTTCTCTCAGATCGTTACGAGAATCAGCTCTGAATACATCCTCATCTTCCCACAACTTTCGTACAGCAACCTCAATCTCAAGAAGACGATGATCTCTCCTCGCAAAGCTTTTTGCATCAGATGCCATTCCTGCACAAAAATAAATTCATACAAAAATCAAACAAAGAAACCGTAATATCGACAAAAAAATGAATCAAAAGATGATCGTAACAAGAGAAAACTGAGTCAAACGAATTACAAATCAAAAAGAAAGTAGAGAATCTGAGAGAATTACCTTGTAGATGATGAAATTGGATGAATCAAACAAAGAAACCGTAATATCGACAAAAAATGAATCAAAAGATGATCGAAAACAAGAGAAAACTGAGTCAAACGAATTACAAATAAAAAAGAACGTAGAGAAGCTGAGAGAATTACATTGTAGATGATGAAATTGGATGAATCAAACAAAGAAACCGTAATATCGACAAAAACTGAATCAAAAGATGATCGAAAACAAGAGAAAACTAAGTCAAACGAATTACAAATCAAAAAGAAAGTAAAGAATCTGCGAGAATAACATTGTAGATGATGAAACTGGATGAATCAAACAAAGAAACCGTAATATCGACAAATAATGAATCAAAAGATGATCGAAACAAGAGAAAACTGAGTCAAACGAATTACAAATCAAAAAGAAAGTAGAGAAGCTGAGAGAATTACATTGTAGATGATGAAATTGGATGAATCAAACAAAGAAACCGTAATATCGACAAAAAATGAATCAAAAGATGATCGAAAACAAGAGAAAACTAAGTCAAACGAATTACAAATCAAAAAGAAAGTAAAGAATCTGCGAGAATAACATTGTAGATGATGAAACTGGATGAATCAAACAAAGAAACCGTTATATCGACAAAAAATGAATCAAAAGATGATCGAAACAAGAGAAAACTGAGTCAAACGAATTACAAATCAAAAAGAAAGTAGAGAAGCTGAGAGAATTACATTGTAGATGATGAAATTGGATGAATCAAACAAAGAAACCGTTATATCGACAAAAAATGAATCAAAAGATGATCGAAACAAGAGAAAACTGAGTCAAACGAATTACAAATCAAAAAGAAAGTAGAGAAGCTGAGAGAATGACATTGTAGATGATGAAATTGGATGAATCAAACAAAGAAACCGTTATATCGACAAAAAATGAATCAAAAGATGATCGAAACAAGAGAAAATTGAGTCAAACGAATTACAAATCAAAAAGAAAGTAGAGAAGCTGAGAGAATTACCTTG
>OVBE01018068.1:0-10140 GCA_900406425.1 Iberis pinnata
GTAGATTTGAAAGTTTGAAAATTTTGAAGAAACTTGACATATTTGAAACTGTAAAATTATGGCAGAGTTGATAGAGATGGATAAAAAAAGAGAAAGAGAGGGAGTGATAGAAATAAAGAGAGAGAGAAAAAGAAAGAAAGATATATAGAGAGAGAACTTGAAAGTTTTAAAATAAATATGGTATACTTAAACTTTTTGACAACATGTTAGATTCGAAGTTATTAAAAATATATAATAGACTTATCAAAAGAAAACATGGTAGATTTGAGACTTTTTCATATAGATTAGGAGAGTTGTTAGTTTTAAGAAAGCTTGACAAACATGAGAACATATAAGAAACATGACAGACTTGAAAGTTTTAGAAAGAAACTCGACATATTTGAGATTTTGAAATCATAGTAGAGTTGAGAATTTTAAAAATTGAGAGAGTTAAGAGTTATAGGAAAGCTTGGCATACTTAAGACAGAAGAAACATGAGAGACTTGAAAGCTTAGAAGAAACTTGACATATATGATATTGTAAAATCATAGTAGAGTTGAGAGAGAGAAAACTGAAACTTATAAAGACTAAGATAGTTAAGATGTTTACAAAAATTTGACAAACTCGAGAACATATAAAAAACATGGTAGGACTGAAAATTTAGAAGAAACATGACATTTTGATATTATGAAATCATGTCAGAGTAGAGACATGGAGAGAGAGATAGTTTGAAAGTTTTAGAGATAGATATAATATAAATGTGGTATATTTAATATTTTTTAAGAAAATATGATAGAGTCAGAATTATAATAAATATATGATCCACTTATCAAAAGAAAATACGTTCGCTATAAAATAGCCATTTTGAGCACACACAAAAAACGTTCGCTCAATAACACGAAAGAGTCTGAATACAACATGATCAAAATAAAACACGGAAAAAAACTTGAATACATATGAAAATAATTCACCATATAAAATAATAAAGTAAATAAAACATAACAATTTAATTAATACCTTCGAATAATGGTGATAACCTATAAACATAACACAAACGCATAGATTTATTCAAATTATATATTGTACGTTTTGAAAGTTAATTAAGATTAATATTTTAATAGTTAAACAATCGAGAACCTGTTAAACAATACAAACAACTAATTAAAACCAAAAATCATAATATAACCAAAAGTAAA
Organism: Iberis pinnata; assembly: GCA_900406425.1. Classification (NCBI taxonomy): domain Eukaryota; kingdom Viridiplantae; phylum Streptophyta; class Magnoliopsida; order Brassicales; family Brassicaceae; genus Iberis; species Iberis pinnata. Next base: position 1,176 of record OVBE01018068.1, read on the forward strand.
AACTAAACAAATATTTAAAAAATAGACACAATGTATAACAATTACAATTATGAAAGTAAGATTAGGAAACCATTACAAAAAGTAAAATAAGTTTATAAAAAAAACATGATGCATACAACATCATTTAGTTATGAAGCTTAAATTAGATAACCTATTAGAATGAGAGCGAGAGTGAGTGAGAGAGTTTTACAGTTTTAAAATAAATGTGTAGATTTAAATTTTTATAAAAATATGTTAGATTTGAAGTTTTTAAAAATATATGATATACTTTTAAAAAAAATCATGATAGATATGAGACATATTTGATAGAGTAAATTTGTTAAATAAGTACATTTTATTTTATAATTTGTGATAAAGTTTATTAGGTTAATTAGAGAATTGGGTTTGGAACATGTTAATGATTAAATTATAATTGTTAATAATTTTTTTTAGCTTTCTTTAGTTCAATTCATGCCCGCGCATAGCGCGGGCTATAAATCTAGTTACTGGTAAATAGAGATGGATTTTGCTTCTTCGACTTAATGCGACTCGGATCTGAATATTTATATTATAAAATAAAATAATTCAAGAAATTTCACTTTAATATTTGTGACCCAAAAAAATGGAAAAATACTTTTATATATTTGTGACCATGAAAAATTGTACGAGCCCGTGGCCTTTGTGTGTCCTCCAATGTATAATACAGATTTTTATAAATCGAATCGTTCTTTTTCTGGTCTTATTTGTAAAATCAAATACACTATCAGTAAAAAAAAAGTTGATATTGGGGTGGTTATTCATTTCATTAGTTACCACTAATTACGATTAGAGTTGGAAGGTTTAGGCAAATACCTGTTAAATTCATTTCGATCTATTATTTGTATATATTCGATCCAACAAATTTGGATATCAAAGTCAAAGATTTTGTTGTCTGTCAGCATATTTGTACCTTGTATACAAAGAGATCATAGATTCAAGTTTTTGGTAGGAGAATATTATATTAAAAAAAGTTTCTCTAACCCATTGGTGATTGCAGATGACGAGCTAAGTCTCAAGTCGTAAATTCATTAAGATTTAGTTTTAATTCTCACTCGAAACTTAACCATCACTTCTAGGTTAATAGACTTTAAATTAATTTCATATGAGTAATATGATAAATAGGTGCCGCACGAGTTTACATATTAATAAAATTAGTCGGGTATGCCCAAATTATCCATATTTATATCAAAATTAAGTATTTGTTAACAATAATATAAATTAAAAATTATAATAACAGTTTGACAAAAATATATGATTAGCTATGTTTTATATACATGTATATATATATAATTATATTTTACATAAGTAATAACATATATAATATTTTTATTATATTCATATAAAATCAACGAATTCTTAATATATAATTAATTAATACGATTCTTTAACTAAAAATAAAATATTGTTTAGATAAAACCATTCATTTTTAATATTTAACATTTTTGACTACATTGTTTTTTTATGGAACATAGTGGACATCTCATGAATATTTAAATTTTAGAAGATATCCAAATTTTTGGATATTTGAATAGTAACAAAACAAATAAGGATCAAATGAAATGTTTAAGACACAAATAAGACAATGAATGGAAAGACACCAACTATTAAAAACTCAATTTTTATTAGAAATCGTTTAAACACGTTTACAAAATCGTTTAACCAGATTTAATCAACATCCAACTAAGGATTTGAGACTCACCAATTCATAATCTATCCAACTCACTTCACAACAACAGTTGTTACGCATTCTTTGTTCACTTGCCATTGAACCCTAAAACCTAGACTTGATCTTCGTTTGTTTTTCTATGAAATCGAATCTCTAGTTTTTACTTTCTAAGCATTGAATGCATAAGCCTCATCGTTTTCTTCTATGAGCTTATATATCCAATCAGGACTGGTGTTGAGGCCAAGCAGAGCAAGCACGAGCTTGCGGCCCATTTTTAAAATTTTATTTAAAGAATCGGCCGATGTTTTTCATTTTATATTGCGATCTTGAAAATCTCAGGACCGGCTTTGTATCCAACTTCATTGATCTTCTCCAAGCAATATATCTTGAATATATTCTTTCCAAGATCTTCTCTTAACCAATTTAGTTAATATCCATTTTTATTAAGATATTCAACTAATCTTCCTTTTACTTGTTCACGTCAATATTTTTTCCTTTTAAGATAATTTGTTTGACTTCTTCTCCACGTCATCAATGTTTTCGTTTTGCATCTTCTACAAACTTTAAACTCAACTTTCTCCCCTTTTTATCAGAATATGAAAACTTAAGACTCCTGAAACTTATAACACAAGAACCAGACAAAGCGGGAAATACATGCCAAAGGATAAGTTATAAAGCAACATGCATTTATACCAAAAAGGTCAATACACCAATTAGTTCCCTACATGGAATTAGTTTTCAAGTTTCAACATATTATCTAAAATAAAAACTAAGATCAGTCCTCCTGAGACCAGATTGATTTCTCCAAAAGTAATTTAGCTAAAAAATGCCTAAAAACACTACTGATCTACTAATAAAACTAGACTATAACATAATTCAACCGAGTCTCTTGCTTCTTCATCTCCATCTGCATCATCCTTATCCTCAGTAGCATTATTGCTTTTGTTAATACCAGCAGTACTATGATTATATTTCCCCCTACTTGAGTGCATGTTCAAAGAAAACCATTAAGAAACCAAAAGCAAGCTTATAAGAAGAAGAGATACTTACCTTGAATCTTGAGCAGGACAACTTGAATAGAACAGTTGAAGTCATCATAAATACGTTGCAACTCACTCAGAATCATAGAAAATTCAGGATTTTCTTCATCGTCAGACCCTTTGCCAGCTTTGTAGTCAAAAGCGAATAATATTGGCTTGCTAGTTAGAGGAAAAACATATGGTTTGGGATATAGTAATCGTTGGAACTCCATAACTTGATAGATCAGATTTGGATACTAAATCCTCTTGTACACTTGATCAGTATTGGTTATATGTGATAGACTTAGAATATAAATCCTAAACTACATTGCAGAGAACATGTCACAATAGTATAGATAGGATCGAATCTCACAGAGACCAGACAGCACAACATTCATTTTTATCTCAAATCAAGCTAAGACAGAATAAAGAGATTGTTTGTAATGGAATCAAGCAGTGATTAAAATAACGGTTGTAAACGATAAAATAAAAGTGTCAGGTATTAGGGAATTCCACATGTATTCAGGTTTAAAAACCAAGGTTAAGATGCAGGATTTTACTTTGAAAATAGTTCTCAACATGAAAGACAACAATATAATAATCTTCTCTCAGAGTATTAAACCCTATGTTCAAATTATTAGATACAAACTCTCGCCTTGTCTAACTAATTCAACCATGCATTAATGTTCAAATTCAATTGTTCATAAGCATTCAGGACAATACTCTCGCAAGCAAGAACACTTATTCATCTAGACTAGATCCGACTTCTAAACTAAATCTCTTTGCGTGTATCAAGCTAATATCAATGAACTAGGTGAACAATCTAATTCATGGATTAATAACAAGTCTAGACTAAAAACCTAAAAATTTCAATCCTTTATGTTAAACCCTAACATTCAAACCTGGTTTCCCTTGGAAACCTTAAAACCTAACTAGTGAACTACTCAGACATTGCAAATCATGAACAATACAATATCAAAGAAGAACACATTGTAAAATAAGTATAGATATTGATAAATAACAAGGGTTCAGAGAAAACTTCTCCCAAATACAGAGTTTCAGAATCTCTTCCCCCTAAGTAAAAATCTCTAATAAAATAAAGTTTAATGAAATAAAACCTAGCTAAGAGGTTTTTATAGTGTAAAAAAGTAAATAATTAAAATAATGGAAAACTGATAATCTTGAGGACTTTAGTGCAAAATTGGAAAATCTCTATTTCTTCTCGAGTAAAGTGCTCGATCGATCTACTAGGGTGCTCGATCTGGCACTTTGAATTTATGCTAGATCGATCTATTTGTCCGAATATTTCCAGGTGAAAATGCCCGATCGAGCACATAAGTGCTCGATCATGCAATCCTTTTGTGAAGTGCTCAACGATTTACATACTACACGATCAATCTCCTTGTTCTGGAACTTGACCAATTCCTCTGATTTGCTCTGAAATGTATCATTTTGCTCTAAAAAGACCCGAACACTTAGAAACCTGAAAAATATACCAATTTGCAAGGAAAACGCTCGTAATAATACAAAATAATATACATAAATGCCTACTATTATGCATCAAAACCGAGTAATATCAGTATGTTCCAACAATTTTCCATGTATCATTTTCACAAATTTACCTTCCTTTTGCAACGAATGAGGTTGGGAAACTGAACTCTTTCCATGACCATCTTCGTTTTATTGGTAGTAGGCATCCAATTCGAGCATATGATTGAGTACAAAACGTTGTTGACATGAGTGAGATGACACGAGTGCATGCCCTGAAAGCTCCTTTCTTTCAATATGAGAGAGTGATAGCTACTTTTTCAAGATCAATACGACTTCATTCGTATGTGATCATGACTTATGGGATTTGATATACAACATTGATCAGAGACAGATTAAACTCAAACATCTGTCATCAAATGTACACTACATGCATTCCTCTCCTAGATTCCTTAAAGGCTAAATTAGCCATGAATTCTCGAATGATTGATGTTGAATAAGCACGAACATCATAGATAGTGTGCAATAAACCAACATCGGAGATAATTGCCCATACCTCGTGAACACGTGATTCTTTCCAAGGAAGCCACTTATGATTAAAAAAAACCTTCTGTTCTTGAATTTTTCAAACTTTTCCCAAGCTCCTTTAGAGATGAACTTGTCACTAAAAGCACACTGAGGCATTTTTTGATAAGTTTAAGGTATCAAACAATTTTGGAGATTTAACCAGCATGTATGTCTGTTATATCCCAAACTCCAATTAACTTTTGGAGGTTTTCCAACAGCTAGAATCTCATATAAGTCTTTTTTACCACTATTGAGCATCCTAATCTTCTTGTGATTCTCAGTAAGCTGAATTTTCAGTTCTTGATTCTTCTTTCTTTCGTTATTCTCCCAATTTTCCATTTGTTTGATAGTTTCTTCAAGTTGATCATTCTTTTTGGTCTTCTCTTTTAACTCTTGCTGAATCTTATCAAGTGACATATTTGAATCACTTGTACCCTTCTCACTTATTTCCTCCATCTCCAGAATTTTCACATGTGCTTTTTCAACATTGTTTTGTCTTTGACAAGTTGTAGATTTTCTTTTCATAGAGTGACCAAATCATCAAAAAGTGTACGGTATTCAGCATTCTGATCGATTTCTTCTTCTTCATCTACGTTAGTATATGATTATGTTTCAACTGATGACTTCTCATCTTTTTCTTTCAGAGTGGCTAACGCAAAAAATTCAGCAATAACTCATCATCGAAATCGTTGTCATTCTCAGACTATGTATCACTAAAACACAGGGGGGTTCTCTTTTTCTTTCAATATACTAGGACATTTAGGTCTTGTATGCCAAATACTTTTACACTCGATGCATCGCAGCTCTTTACGCTTAGCTAATGGACATTCGCCCTTAAAATATCCATACCCTTCACATTCGTTACATTGAAGATCTTTCTTCTTATTTGACCTTTCTTCAATTTTTGATCCAAGATCTCCATTGTTTTGTTGTCCTTTGAAGGTACGAGATTTACCTTTTTTCCATTCTTTTGAGCATCTTGTTGAAACTTCTTGCTAAGAAACTCATGTTTTCTTTCATTTCTCGAATTCACTCATCTTCCTGATTTGTAGTGAATGCAATCCCTTTCTGGTAAGTTTTTGATTTGGTTGGTGAATCCAACTTTTCTGCTTTGAGCATACCTACCAGTTTATCAAATTTCATATCATAAGTATTCATATTCATCTTTAATAGGGCTTTATGTGTCTTTGACATATCCATGTCTTATCCAGGATCTCAACCTGACTTGGTTGTCCCGCATTGATACCATTTGAAATGTCTAAGACATATATACGACAATGAACCAAAAGACATGAACTGTTAAAAACTTAATTCTTATTAGAAACCGTTTAAGCATTTTTACAAAGCTGTTTAATCATATTTAATCAACATCCAACTTAGGATTTGTGAATAACCAATTCCTAATTTACCCAACTCACTTCACAACAACAGTTGCGATGCACTCTTTGTTCACTCACCAGTGAACTCTAAAACCTAGACTTGATATTCTTTTGTTTCACTAAGAAATCGAATCTCTGGTTTATTACTTTCTAAGCGTTAAATGCATAAGCTTCATCGTTTTCTTCTATAAGCTTATATATCCAACTTCCTTGATCTTCTCCAAACAATATATCTTATATATATTCTTTCCAAGATCTTCTCTCAACCAATTTAGTTAATATCCCTTTTTATTAAGATATTCAACTAATCTCCCTTTTTCTTGTTCACGTCGATATCTTTCCCTTTTTTATTAAGATATTTCAGATATTTCAATGTTTTCGTTTTGCATCTTTGAAAAACTTCAAACTCAACTCAAGAACTTGAGGATCCAGACGAAACGGGAACTGGATCATGAATATCTCAAAAAAATATTATATAATTAGAGAGTTTCTACTCTCCTCTCATGCTTCCACATCATCTCATTTAAGTAGGTCTCAAAATCATAAGTCATATAATTTTTTTTTTTAAAGACTCAATGTAAAATTTAATCTTCTCTCAATTTTCATAATCTTCCCAAAACAACTCCTCATACTCCATTCTTAGGATTAAGAACTCCTTCTTTTTAAAGGTTAAAGAAATTATTGTGCAGGTAATTTTATAAATGTTGAGTAATTTACTTGTATCATTTTTTTAACTCTTAATTTTGCTTATTTATGTTTTAAATACTATTAAAATTAAATAAATTTTGAGTATATATATTTATTAAATAATATATATATTAAAATACTATTAAATATTATATTATATTATTAAGTGATTATAATAGATTTGTAGTTTAATTCAAAGAAATCATTCGTTAATAGTAAATAAAATTTTTAAAAAATATAAATAAAATCATGCATTTAATTTATTATTTTAATATACATTTATACGGTATAAACAATTTATAATTTTTGTTAGCTATAATAGATACTAATTCAAAAGAGTTCTTATATTTATGCAATATTTTTTTTTTTTTTTTTTTTTTTTNGATGATCCTGGTATCCGGAGCCCCGAAGGACTCCGACTAGGCCCAAAGTGTCCGCAGTCGCCAAGGGTATCCAGGAGGGCCGCCGAGTTCACCCCATGTTAATATTTATGCAATATTAATATATCTATGAATGATTTTATAATGTTTTATTTTCATTTACTTATATTTATATATATATATATATAATATGCGTGTTTATTGTATTGCTAAAAATTGTGTTTATTGAATACTTGCAAAATATATTCGATTAAATATGTTGAAAATTTAAACTACATACAATAATATTACCATATTCCAAAAAATTTCAATATTCAAATCATATTTTTGTTCTCCTCTGTCCCATTATTTTTAGCTAAGAACTTTTGTTTCATTTTATAAGATTTTCTCAATTTTCAATGTAAAATTAATGCATGTTGAAGTAAGAATAACTTTTTAAATTCTACATGGTACTACTTAAAAGTCTGTGTGAACAATTATAATTGTCTTTGTATGAATAAAAACTTTTACACTGAAGAATTATGTAAAAAATTGTACTTAGATCAAGATATTTCAAATCATGTGTAGACTCTTTTACGTTATATATATATATATGAATGATATAAATAAAGTATATGAATTTACTATATTTTATATTAAATTTTACTCCCTCATATTTTATATAAGTGTCATTTTAGAAAAAGTCACGAAAATTAAGGAAGCGTTTGGTTTGTCAATTATGCCCTCTAATACCAAATGCAATAAAAATTTGTGATCTCTCGGTGCTTTTATTTTTGCATGATTAATTGACTTTGAATGTATTAACTGTTTCTCATACACTTTGACTCTAAGTTGGAGGGAAAAAAAATTTGGTTGGAAACAAAATGAAAACAAGCGGAGGCAACAAGCCAGATTTAAATTTGTTGAAGTTTCTATATAATGCAACGTGATATTATAGCATAACATTGTCAAATTTTGATTTAAAATTTTCACATTCAATCACAAAAAACCATTCTTTCGATATGAATCATATTCCGTCAAAGAGTGATGAATACAACTCGCAAGTAAGAGATTTCGAATACGGCGGTGACTTCGTTCATGAAGAACCAATACCCATCAAGATTATATCATCTTCCGAAAATTTTATTGTGATTGATCTACATGTAGCTCTGGTGGAAGAATCTAATACGCATATATTCGAACTACATATCAATCAACTAAATGAAGAAACTCAAGATGGCTTAATTGGAGATCAAGGTACGTAAATCTCCTAACTTACTGCATTCACTTTAAAACTTAGGTATATAAACTTATTTGTATTATTTGTATTTGTATATGTTAGATCAAGGTACTATTATTTGTATTTCATCTAAACGTAGGCATATAAAACATATTTTAATCATGTTTTGTTTTTGAATTAGGTACACCCGAAGAAGAAGATGCTACAATGGTTTGTGAAATGTAATCTCAATAATGCTCAGAGGTGGAAAGTTTATAATGCATTGTTGGAAAGAAGTGTCAACGGAAAACTAAATAAGACTACCACAAGGAAAGTTTCAGATTTACTTTCAGATAATATTCGTACGGTTCAAAGGATTTGGAAACAAGCTAAAAAGAATCCTCCTAGGGTACTTCTTGATGTGTCCAATAGAAAGAATAAATGCGGCCGCAAGAAAAAACCAATCGACCTACAAAAGATCATCGATACTTCTTTACATCGACAGACAATGTAACACCCCGTTTCCAGTCAAACCCCTTTTGACCAAATCCGAGGTTGTTACG
>OVBE01018069.1:0-10139 GCA_900406425.1 Iberis pinnata
ACTACAACGGTTTTGGTCAAAAGAGGGTTTGACCGGAACCGGGGTGTTACAATACTCATCTCAGAAAGTTATGGAATCATTAAAAGCTTGAAGCTTCACCTTTTCACTAACAGGATTTACACTGTTTCATCATCAAACTCTTAAAGTTGGGAACTGGGTAGAGAGACTACTCTGACAGTGTTTGGGTAGATTTAGTTTGAAGTTGTTGTCCCCTTGAACCTATTTCCTGGGATCTCTAGTCAGTTAGGTAGGGTTACCATCAAACTTCATCTTTCGTCATAGGCTTTTAAACCCATTCCCCGTGATGATCTTTATACTTGATCTCTTGCCAAACTTTTAGTGAACGAATCAGCTAAGTTATCGATAGATTCGATAAATGCTATCGTGAGTACTCGAGTTGAGATCAAGTTTCTAATGGTCTTATGTTGTCGTCTTATGTGACGAGATTTGCTATTATACAACATACTTTGTCTCCGAGAGATAGCTGATTGACTATCACAGTGTACATGTAATGCAAGCACGGGTTTTTCCCACATGGGAATATCTTCCAAGAAATTTCTAAGCCATTCAGCTTCTTAAGCTGCCTTATCAAGAGCGATGAACTCTGATTCCATAGTTGACTTTGCGATTAAATTTTGTTTAGAAGATTTTCAGGATACTGGCCCACTTGCTAAGGTAAATATATATTCACTTGTGGATTTAGAGTTTTTGGAGTCTGCTATCCAGTTAGCATCACTGTATCCTTCCAAAACTCCTGATTATTTACCATAGTGGAGACCGTAGTTTTTAGTATAACGAAGGTAATATAATACTCTAGTTACAGATTTCCATTGTTTATATCTTGGATTACTAGTGTAGCGGCTTAGTACATCCACTGCATGCGCTAGGTTGGGTCTAGTACAATTTGTTAAGTACATTAGACTCCCGAGTACTCGAGCATATTCCACTTGAATATTCTTTGAATATTCCACTGCAGTTCCAGAGTTTTTAGTCAAGTGAATATTAGGGTCTACCGGAATTTTTGCATTTTTACTTGAATATTCTTTGAATTTGTCAAGTATCCTTTAAGTATAATGCGATTGTGATAAAATCATTCCTTCGGCATTCATATGGATTTCAATCCCGAGAATGACGTCTACCAATAGGGGTGGGTAAAATACCCCGAATATATCCGAACCGAAACCGAACTGAAAGTATAAAATACCCGAATGGGTATTGCTTTCTATAATTTTGGATACCCGAACCCGAACGGATATTACCCAAAACCCGAATGGGTATCCGAACTTATGACTATTTTATAAAATATGTAGTTATGTATAAGTTTGTTATCATATATATATATTCTATATATTAAGTTTTCTAATATATTAAAACAATGAGCTTTTTGAAATCTTATATCTTTGTTTATACACTAAATCATATAATTAACTTGAATTAATATAAGAAAATGTATTGTATAATAATTTAAATTTTAATGAATAAATAAATTCAAATGAAAATATATATTTAAACTAATTATTAAACTGGTTTAACACTAATTAAAATTTTTATTCGATTCAAATTACAACAACTTTATGTTGGTTTGGTATGATTTTTTTATACAAAAAATTTCAGATACACGAACCTGACCCGAACCCGAAGCTAAAATAACCGAACCGACCCGAAACTATAAAATATCCAAATGGGTTCTAAATCTCATACCCGAAAAACCCAAAAACCCGAAAAAACCGACCCGAATCCGAACGGGTACCCGAATGCCCACCCCTATCTACCAAACCCATGTCTTGCATATCGAAGTGTCGACTAAGAAGACCCTTAGTTTGATTAGTCATGTCTTTATTGCTGCCGATAATGAGCATGTCATCAACATATAATCCCAACAAAACGTATTTGTGTGGAGTAGTTTTGATCTATATGCATTTATCACATTTGATTATCGTAAACCCATTTGACATCATTAGATGGTCAAATTTTTCATGCCACTGTTTTCGAATTTGCTTTGAGTCCGTATAACGACTTTACAAGTCTATAGACTTTGTGCTCTTGTACCGGAATGACAAAACCTTCAGGTTGCTTCATATAAATTTCCTCTTCTAAATCTCCATTCAAGAAGGCTGTTTTTACATCCATCTGATGAATTTTGAGGCCTCGTAAAGCCGCGATTGCAACCAAGGTTATAGACGTTATCCTTGTAACCGAAGAATAAGAGTCAAAGAAATCCAATCCTCATTTTTGGTGGAACCCTTGCACTACAAGTCGTGCCTTATACTTTTCGATGGTGTTATCAGGTTTTCATTTTATTTTGAAAATCCATTTACACCCTGGTACTTTAGACCCTTCGGTTAAATCGACTATTTCATAAGTATTATTTTGTAATACTGAATCGAATTCACTATTGACGGCTTCCTACCAATGAGGTGCGTCTGGCATAGACATAGCTTCTGAGTATGTGATGACTCTGAATTTTCATGGTTTTTACATGACATTTAGCATCAATTCTGAGGTCTTTAGGCATGCATACATCATATTTATAGTTGATTTCAGTAAGTTTATGATTTTTAGGACTTTTGCATTAGAATTCGCATATGCACGCATTTTGGAGATTTTTCAGGGCTTTCAGGAGTTTTCGGGAAGGTTTTGTGAGAATTCAGAAAAGCAGCACTCAACCTGGAATAGAGCAGCACTTAGCGTGGAATGGACTGGCACTCATGTGGATCGATCTCAGCTTCACCTGGATCGATCTTAGCTCACTCCTGCTCACTTTGAGTTTCAAAAGGGTAGAACTAGGACTCCTTACTGGGTAGAATTAGGAAACTTAGGTTTCGTTAGCATTGGGTAGATGGGGTTCTATTTCTGTATGCATCTAAGCGTCCTTACCTTTAGCCTTCTGCAAAAGCTCATTCCCTATTNGGTCTGTGATGAACTGTGATGAGTATGGTTAAATTTCTTAAGTAGGATGAGCTTAGGAATGCATTCTATAACTAGTACCGAGGACATTAATATTACATGTGTTTGCAGCATGTTTTGGTTATGAGTTCCCACTTTCAAACCTCACTCCTAGAGTTCTGAATTACTTGCTTGAGGGCAAGTAAAGATTTAGTTTGGGGGAGTTGATGACTCTAAATTTTCATGGTTTTTACATGACATTTAGCATCAATTCTGAGGTCTTTAGGCATGCATACATTACATTTATAGTTGATTTTAGTAATTTTATGATTTTTAGGAATTTTGCATTAGAATTCGCATATGCACGCATTTTGGAGATTTTTCAGGACTTTCAGGAAGGTTTTGTGAGAATTCAGAAAAGCAGCACTCAACCTGAAATAGAGCAGCACTTAGCGTGGAATAGACTGCACTCATGTGTATTGATCTCAGCTTCACCTGGATCGATCTCAGCTCACTCTTGCATTGATCCCAGATCGATCCCGCAGCACCTATCTGGATCGATCCCATCACACGTCTTGATCGATCCTGCATCAACTCCTGGATTGATCCTGCATTAACTTCTGGATTGATCCTGCATCAACTTCTGGATCGATCATGCATCAACTTCTGGATTGATCCTGCATCAACTTCTGGATCAATCATGCATCAACTTCTGGATTGATCCTGCATCAACTTCTGGATCGATCCCAGATCGATCTCAAGCCCTATTCTAGATCGATCCCAGATCAATCTCCACTCTAGTTTCAGATCAATCCCACGTTCAAGCCTCAAAGAAGCTGGATTGATCTAAAGCTCAACTTCTGGATCGATCCCATTCAAGCGTCCCCAATAGTGTGCTGGTTATCACGTTTAACGTTTTCCTCCATTTGCAAATCCAACCTTCTTAAGTGTTCCAAACGTTCTTGTTCACGTCTCGCGCGAGAGTATTCCTTTCAAGAGCATTAATATCTTCAACGATTGGTAGTATGTCAATTGGTCCTCTGCTTCTCAGTTGGTCTCAAGTACCTGAAAAGAAAGGAAAACAAGATGAGTATGGTAGTAGAAAAGAAACTTGATCTCAAGAGATCCAAAATCCATAATGTAACAAACAAAAAACCTAATTGGCAACGGCGCCAAACTGATAACATGTTTCATGTATCAATCCCCATTATACATGCATGATATTGTAGTATATATGGGTTATCAATCCAGTCAGGATACAAAAAACCTAATTGGCAACGACGTAAAATCGACTTTAGTTATAAACCAAGTTTAAAACATTTTACAATCTTAAGAGTTTCCCGTAGTAAGACGGTTTACCGCAATTTAAGAATCCCAGGATACAACCTTTCTATATCTTTATTAAGCCATACTCTTAATAAAGCCTATCGACCTTAATCTTTATGAATACTTCCGAGACTTTGGAACGGGGTATTTATTGGAACAACATTTGAAGACTTTTATTTTAAGTATTTATTTATTTTTCTTTATTCGAACCGAAAACCAATACTTTTATGATTTGATTGAGAAAATCAGATGAAAAAATGAAATGAGTGTGGTGGTATTTATAGGGATCGAAGGGTTGTGTTTTGGGTCGAACGGGTGCAACCGGCCGAAGAGACGCAACTGGCCAGGCCGAAGGGACGCGACTGTTCATCTGGAAGCACGCTGGGCCGAAGCGCTGGGCCGAGAGAGGATGCGCCTAGGCCGATAAAAAACGCTTGGACCAAGAGCTGAAGCTGGGGCTAGGCCGAGAGATGGAGATGGGACAAGAGCTAGAGCTGGGTCGAGAGCTTAATGGGCCGAGCCTTTAACAAAAAATTTCTCCAAAAATATCAGCCCCGAGACCCGAGACATTCAACCCAACGGCCCGAGGCCCGCGACCCGTGTCGTGCCGTGTCGAGCCGACCCAGCGGCGGTGGCGCGCGCATGTGGTCTGCCTCTCTCACTTTCACCAAGCATGGTGTCTCTTTGCTACTTAGTTGTAAACACTACATGGGTCATATGTTGACTTTTTGTGTGTTCAACTTACACACTTTGACCTCACATTTCTCATTCAATTTAACTCCAAATTTAGCATTTGAATATTCGAAGTTATAATCCAAACTACAACCTATTCAATGCAACCATTCTTCCGGTGATTCCTGGCAACGGCCTTGCTGAAAAACTCGCCGAAAAACTCACTGGAAAAGTGACAAAATTACTTGTTTAAATTTTGAGTTCCAACAATATGTACCCTTCAATGTGTGAAAATGATGAAGAACAAGATGACAAATCAGAATAATGCAATGATGTCTCGCATAATCCATAAAAGAATTCAATGTTATTATGGGAAGACTTTTTTTTGTAACAATTTAGTTCGCTCCATCAAAGAAGTCGATGATGAGCCATAATGGCCCAACTATGCTTGACAAAAAAACTAACCTTTGACTATGTTGCTTGAATTCATAAATGTAGAAACTGACGGGTGAGCGAATTTTAAACTAGAAGGAATTGTTATTAAATGACTTTAACAAGTAAAATTAGCAAAAGCCTAGCTGCTCTTATGTTTTCTCCCATGCATGATCTTCTAGACACTTTCAAATTAAATGGTTGCCAGCCGGCAGCGGAGTTGCCTTCTCCTTTCATTTCTTTGTGTTATTTTCTTTGGTCTCCTGAGTTTCTTTATCTTTTATGCTTTTTAGCTTTCTTTGCTTTTTTCATTGTGGCCTCACGTAAAGTTATATCTCGTTGTCGCTGGCTTTGTGTTGCTTTCCTCATGCTTTTTGTCTATTAGCCTCTTCTGCCACTCTCGTTTCTCATAAACCTTCACCTCAAAGTGAAGATTTTATCTCCATATCGAACTAACTCTGCACGAACCTTCTCTAGAAAGCCTTTGTTCCCTCTCTAGTGGTGTTTGGGTTTGGGTAGGGACTCTCCATTGTCACGACCTTATCTATTTGGGATGTTCGTGATGAAACTTACTTTTTTCCTCCCATCATTGTCTCCTCGTACCACCCTGGTGTGGTTTTCCTTGGTGACCTCGCAGCAAGGAGATTCCCTAGCAGAGTATCCTCCATCACCTCCAGATCTGTGGTCTTTAATGGTTGCACCTTTTATATATGACGTTATGGATCTGTTGTGGAACTTTGGCGAAAGAATCATGAGTTACCATTTGGCTCCGACGTACCCTGCTGCAATCCACTGCGAAGGTTAACCATTCTCCTTCATCTCTTCTTATTAACGGGTCCATGTTATTGTCCCTTTCCACACTTGGCGTGTTTATTGTACTCATTTCATGTTTAAAGAGTCATCACCGAAAATTAAATACTCGAGAGATCTTCATATGGCGGAAATAATTTTTTGTACTCTCTAAGATTAGTGCAACTCCCATTTGGCCCCTTCGTGCGATATAACACAAGGAGATACTGGCGAGCAGTAATGTCGAAGAAGATGTTCAACTTTTCTTCCCTTACTTCTTAATTGAGTTGTTATGTTTATAAGGAGAGATATGGTGATCTTTGTATCCTTCATTATGTTGTTGAGAACGATTTGCTTAAACCCATGATATATTGGGTTTTTCATGTTTCTTAATCCTTATTTTGATTCCATTTTAGATAGACTCACTTGCATTTAGGCGTGTTTAGGTTGCATTTGCATTGCATTTGATGTTTTAGGTGATGGAAGTGGATGCAAATCATTAGATGGATAAAAATGACTTAAAAGATTGCAAAAAGAAGACAAAAAGGTTTATACTGGTTTGCCATACCGACCTAGGCAAACCGATATAAAGAAGAAACAAAGATAGAGGCTTGAACTAGTATGACGAAACCGCACCAAACAACCGGTATAGTGGTACCAGTTTGACATACCGGTCTAGTCAAACTGATACCAGTAATGAAGAATGAAGACGAAGGTTGTACTGACAAGATCAACCCAAAACAAGTGCCTGAAATGACTATACCGGATTGCCATACTAGTTTGTGATAACTAGTATCGGGTCAATTTTAGTCAACATTTCTTCTTTTTTCAAGATTTTACCCAATTTCAATTAGGTTAACCCATGTATTTTGGGTTAACCCAATACCATTTTAGGCCTAATTTGGGGAGACATCTCATTCTACTTTTGTTCTTATTTTCTTTTTTTGTGTAAACTTTTGGATTTGAATCTTTAATCTAGTTTCTTCTTATTCTTTGTTCATCTTCTAGCTTATTTCTTGTTTATGATCATGAGTAAACATATTTGTTTCATGGGATTTTTGTGTTTATCTCATGGTTTGTGAGTAGTTTCCTTATAAGCAAATGGGTTAGGTAGATTATGGTGCTTAAGTGATGGAATGTGATGCTTAGGGTTTAGTTTACTTAAATCTTCATTCATTTAATATTCTTAATGCTAGATTTGACATGATCATTCATTTCTAAATCATAAGCAAATTCATACCCAGAAGGTGTTTGTGAAAATGCTTGAATGAATTATTTGAATGCTAAATGAGGCCTAACCTATGGATTGTGTTATTTAGTTTAGTGGTTGTATAAATTAGACCTTAATGCTTTCTTTGACTGTGACTTTTCTAAGAGATTGTTTAAGTTGCATGATTAGGAGAGAGATTATTGCCATGAGAGTGGATTAGTCTTTAATTGGAAATCTTAGACCAATAATTAGCATTGAATTGATTTTATTAAGCATCATAGGACTTCACTTGATCATCTAAGTCAATTACGTAAACCCATTTGCTTAGCTTTTAATCTTGATTTACATTTTAAATGTTTGTTGACTTTTTCTTAATCTTGTTGACTTTGATATCTTTGACTTTTGTTGACTATTAGATTTATGCATGATTAAGTATTTCAAAACCAACCAAATCTTATTAGCTTAGACTAAATATGATTCTCTTAAGTCTTAATATGTTAATTGCTCCCTGTTTGGATCGATTCCTAAGTATTACAATGACATGAGTAACCTTAGGATACTTGCATAGATAAGGATTTTGCAAAATTTTGTACTCTTTCTCACTTACCTTTGTGTCTTGCTTGAGGACAAGCCAATGATAAGTTTGGGGAGTTGATGTATTGGGTTTTTCATGTTTCTTAATCCTTATTTTTATTCCATTTTAGATAGATTCACTTGCATTTAGGTGTATATAGATTGCATTTGATGTTTTAGGTGATGGAAGTGGATACAAATCATTGGATGGATCAAAAGGACTTAAAAGATTTCAAAAAGGAAACAAAAAGGTTTATACATGTTTGCCATACTGATGACTCTGAATTTTCACGGTTTTTACTTATCAAATAGCATCGATTTTGAGGTCTAAAAGCGTGCATACATCATATTTATAGTTGATTTCACTAAATTTAGTGTTTTTAGGATTTTTGCATTAGAATTTGCATATGCACGCATTTTGGAGGTTTTTCAGGACTTTCAGGTATTTTTGGGAAGGATTTGAGAAATTCTAGAAAAACATCACTTGACGTTGGAATGGACTTAGCGCTCAGCACTCAACTGTGGAATGGACTGAACTTATCTCCAAGCAGCTGCAGGATCGATCCCAACTCAGTGCAGGATCGATCCCAAGCACCTCTGCAGCAAACCAAGATCGATCCCACTCAGCGTCTCGGGATCAATCTTGTTTCAGCACAGATCGATCTCAACTCACCTGAGATCGATCCTGCACCCAACCTGGTTTGATCCCAGGCAGTTCTGCAACGAACCTAGATCGATCCCAGGTAGCTCTGCAGCAAAACATTTCGACTCCGCAGTCTTAGTTCCAACGTTTCTGGTGAATTCTCAAACAAAGCCAAGGAAGTGCACGAAGACAAAGCAAGACTAAGAAGAAGGCTCNGCCCAGAGATCGATCCCCATTTTCAAAGACAAGATCGATCTCAGTTCGATATCAGATGCCTTCAAGATCGATCCCATCTTCACTTCAAGATTGATCTCAGTTTGATCTCAGATGCCTTCAAGATCGGTCCCATCTTCACTTCAAGATCGATCCCACTTTCACTTTCAGATCGATCTCCATTCAGCTAGAGATCGATCTCACCTCTTCATGCAACTCAACATCCACTTCAACGTCATTGATCTTTCTTCATGAAGTCTGTGAAGCCTTTCGAAGTTTCAGAAATGCAAAATGGGAACAAGATCAGAGAGGAAGCAAAGGACCATCTATCTTAGAAAAAAGGTCCCTAGCTCAAGGTCCAACCTACCATCTATCTCTAGCTCAAGATCGATCGTGCATCCACCAACCCGGACTCAAACACGCTCCGAGCCGACTGACTCGAATCCGGATAGCACCCGAACCCAAGGCCCAAGATCCAAGACATTGATCAGCGTTTTGTCTTTTAGCGTTTTTAGGGTTTTTTCTGAAACACTATAAAAACCCAAAAAAACGCCTCCTTTGAGGAGAATCTTAGTTTTTGCCATTTTAGGTTTTCTGTCTATTTTTATTTTCTTTCTATGTTCTTATGATGTTCTTCATGCTAAAACCTTGATTTCTTATATAATTTCTGTTTATCCTTTGATTTCTTCATTTTCATGTTTAGTTTAAGGCTGTGATCTATCTGGTGCATATTGATCATCTATTTTCGTTCTTAGATCTGAGTTTGCTTTGATTATCATTTTCTGGGTTTTTGGTAATGTTTGATGAGATCTATGTTTTTCAGTTGTTTGTGTTCATCATCTTCATCTTCTGCATCTTAGGGTTCTAGTTTGTTCATCACGTTTTCTGCTTTGTGTTCTTGCAGTTTTTACATACCTTGACCTTTGATCATCATGTTCTGTTTAGCATTTTCGTTTCCCTGTTTTCCAGTCTTCATATCCAACATGTGTAGTGAGTAGATCCATAGGGTTCCTGAGGATGAGGTAGTCTGGTGTTGAAATCCTGTTTTTCCCCTTTATGCCTAAGTTGATTGTTGATAGTTCCCTTCTGTTTCACTGTGCTTCATGCTGATTTCTTTCTGATCAACTGAAATCTGATCTTGGGCATACCCGCACTCAAAAGGTGTATGATGGAATGCCTGAACGTAGTGATTTCAGAGATTTGCATATCCTAGCCTAAGAGATTAGATGTTTAGGGTGCTTATTGGCTTTAGTAGTTTGGTTGCAATTGCCTGCTTAGTAATGTATCATTAACGAGAGTTAGGTCTGGTGATTGCTTTGCTTAAAATCATTTATCAAAAGATTGAACTTGGTTGCTATTGAATCTGCTGTCTAGGGAATAGCTCACTGATTGAGG
>OVBE01018071.1:0-10139 GCA_900406425.1 Iberis pinnata
TATATATATATATATATATATATAAAGAATTCCTTAAAACACTATCAAACGAAGTTTAGTTTTAAAAATATCACAACTTCCAAAAGTTTTAAAAATATTACATACTCCCAAATGTTCCAAAATAGCACAAACATAAAATGTGAATTTAAGGATTTAAAATTTAAAATTTTGGGTTTGGGTTCACTAACTAGAGTTTAGGGTTTAGTTTTGAAGGAGATAGGGTTTGGTTTTATAATTTTAAAATTTAAATTTGAAGTTTTAAAGCTATTTCAAATTTTGTAGTATTTTGGGAACAAAAATATTTTTGTGATATTTTTTTAAAAAATGTGGTATTTTAAAAATTTTTGGGAGTGTGTGGTATTTTTGAAATATTTTTAATTTTTTGTAGTATTTGTGTGAATACTTTTTTTGGGGTCAATTACTCCATTAGTATCCACACTAAAGTTGTATTTTTTATAATAATAAAACTTTTGGTTAAAAAAGTTCTGAAAGAACTGATCATATATATCAACAGATTTGATATTTCACGATAAATTCCCAAAGCTTTTGGATTTTAGTAGGCACAATAACTCTAGCTGTATAAAATTAGATTACAATGTATGGTTACAAAACTAAGATTCTTGAGATTTTGGATAGAGATTGAAAAAGGTAGATGAGTGAAATCTATCACTTTACCTTCTGAATGTAACTATTTTAATTAAAATAATGTCAGATAATGAAAAGAAAAAAAAAAACACTAACAGTAGAGAACTTATGAATGAAATTGATTGCTTCTCTCGTTGAAAACGACTAAACAAATCTTCACTACCTTTTTCATCTATTAAGGAAAATGTAAAAATTTTAAAAATATATAAATAGAAATCCCCTACGAGCAGAGGTTGATAATGGGATCTAAAATATAGGGAGGTGGTAGGAGTGAGGATGGTGTAAGTTGAAGAATACTAACAACCTATCAATCAAAAGAGGCCCAAGGTCAGCTTTATTACACGTTTATTTATTTCAAACATGGCAATAAATAAAAAGCATCCTTATCCTTACATTGTTCAATTCCACGTTCTCGTAGCATCCCAAATAATTGGTGCATCCCATTTTTTTACAATCATTAGTACATTTTTTAATTTCTTTTCTTTTGATAAAAGTTACTATATTTTTTATTAAAATTAGAGGTAACTCCTAATACAATTTTAATTCAAATACATCACCATAAAAACTTAAAAACTCACCGTGACCACTAACACGACCCGGAGTAAAACTAAAAGCTCACAAAAATCGTAAAATGAAACAGAAATACTCATTGGTCATTCATGACCGCCGACCAAGCTGCAAGATCCACCAGTTGCCAATCAGTAGTCCGGCGATGGTTTTCTAAGGCAGAAGTGAAGACACGCATCACCGCCGCCAACAAAACATGTTATTTTCACCAAAATACGTGAAAAAACATGTGTCCCACTAAAAATGCGAAAACATGCATTTTTATATCTTTTAATCTACGTTCTATGAAAATCAGATATTGTTCGTTCTCGTATCGAGTTTTGTTATTTCAATGTTGCATTAAATATATTTTTGTTTGTTTCGAGTTTGTAACAGTATCTAGATGCATTTATCAAACACATTTTGACGAACAAACGAAATGACATTTTGTCATAGAAAACGAATACACATTCTCCTCTCTACATTGTTGAAACACATTTTCTAGTCAAGCAATAGAAAATTATTTTTCTGTTATAAACACGAAAATATACTTTTTACCAAAAATACGAAAACACTTTTTTCCACCAAAGCGACCTAAACATGCTATTTTCAAAAAAATGTGAAATTTTTCCACTAAAACTGCGAAAACATACGGTTTTATGTTTTAATGGAAAACGAAGTTTTGTGCTTTTAGCGGGAAAATGAGTTTTCACATTTCTTAAAATTAAAATAAGTGTTTTTTTTCCCAGGAAAACTTGTTTTCATGTTTATGCATTTTTAGCGAGGAAACATTTCCGCTTTTCAGGAGGGGGAGGAGAACATTTTTATGTGTTTTGGCGATAAAATAAGTTCCCACATTTGCTTTTGTTGGAAACACATTTATGTGTTTTTGGAAGAAATATGATTTTTGCTTTTGGTGGAGAAATAAATTTTGTTCTTTTCGATGGAAAACAATTTTTCGTGTTTTTAAGTAGAAAATGTGTTCCTATATTTTTTATCTTTTACATATTTGAGTTACATATATTGCATATGAACTCTTATTTTCTCAGCATCTCAAATAACTAGATTTTAGGATTTTGGTATCTAGATGTTGCATCTATAAGTTGGTTTTAAAGTGACCAAACAAGTAATATTTGAGCGTTTACATATAGATGCAACATCTGGATGTATAAACAAACATGGTCGTACTCTTCTAGCAAAAAGCTAAATTCTTGGAGAAATGTTTTAGCCACACAAGTTCTTTTATAGTTTTAGGAGCCACAATGTACTCATTATGGCTGGGCTTTATCCGAAACACGAACTGGAACCAAACCAAAAAACCTCGATGGCTTTTATAGTATTTTAATATAGGTATCCAAACTGAACGGGACCCGATCCCGAGTAGACCTACCTGAACTCGAAGCGAAATCTACTTGATTCCAATTTGAATCCCATGTAGTCGGACTTGAAAAATTCGAAACCTAAATTACTCGGACCCAACCCGAACCAAAACTCGAATGTCCACCCCTAGTATTCACATTTAATTGTTTACAATGTTATGCACTTTTACAACTTGGATTGCCAAAAGAAGACCTTTCCTACTAGTGTTAATATGTAATTTGAAGTAGATTATCTACCATCAATGTCTCATGCCATATCAGCGTATGTATAACCTTCAAAGATTGGTTTCATAGTATAGCACAAACATAGTTTGGATGTACCCTTTAGATATCATAGTATATATTTGATAGCTATACAATGTTCTCTTCCTATACGTATATGCTCACAACACTGGTAGCATGAGCAATATCTAGCCTTCTACACACGATTGCATATATCAAATTTCCTACCGCTGAAGAAGAATTGGGAACAACTTTCACTATCTTATTTTCATATTAGAAGAAAACGAAAATTTTGTTACTCAACTTGAAATAATTTGATAGCGGATTTCCTACTGGTTTGGTAATTTCCATGTTTAATCTTTTGATCACGCATTCAACATACTCCTCTTGTAATAAAAATAACTTCATTGCGTAACTTTCATGCCTAAAATTTTTTGTGTTGGATATAAGTGCTTTATATCACAAAACGTAGATAAATTTTGTTTCAAGTTGTTGATAATAGTCATATCTTGACTCACTATCAGCACATCACCACCTAGAGAAAAAAATAGTGATATTTTCATCTGAATTTTTTTCTTGTACACACGGTTGTCTACAATCATTCTCATATATTGATGTTTAACAATGAACGAGTCAAAATTCTTGTACCATTGCATTGGGATTGCTTAAAGTCGTATAAATTCTTTTAAGCTTGCAACGAGATGCTCTTTCTTTGGAAATTGGAAACCATCAGATTGCTCCATGTATATTTTTAGTTCCAGATCACTATAGAGAAATGTCGGTTTACCATTAATTTGCTCAAGTTCAAGATTTAGACTAACAACTAACACCCGAGTACAACTCAAATCGACATCATCCTTACAACCGGTATTAAAAGCTTATCAAAGTCAATTCCATGTTCTTATTATTATTCGACCACAAGTTTCATCTTATGCTTCAAAATTTTATCGTTGACATCTACTTTTAGCCTAAAACCCCCCTTTATTTTTCTTTTCATTGGAACGTTTCAACAATTCATAAGTTTAGTTTTTTTGCAATAATTTCTTATATAGCTTTCCACTAACTGATATTTTTCTTGATGAGATTAAGCTTCTCAAAATCTTTTTGGTTCCATTTAATGGTAAGAAGGATCCATCCAGATCATTTTCAGAAGCTTTGTATGAGGAAGAATCCTCTTGTTTAGGAATTGCATGATCTTGAAAATCACCAACATCATGAATGCATGTACATGTAGATATAATTCTTCTCCACATGTAATAAGTATTTCATTTAATGGTATAGTAATTATGGTCTCACCATGTTCATTTCATGAACTCCAGATCTTGTATACTTATTCATGTTTGAAAGTTTTGGGAGTCCCTAACTATGTGGTCGTAAATGTTACAATGAGTGCAATTTTAATTAAATTGATCAACAAATTTTCTTTTTTCTAGAGATTTTCCTCTCTCTCTCATAAGATCTTTTCTACTTAGAATTTGACATTGACTTTGACTTATGGCTCGACCTTTTTCTCCACTTTCATTTCTTTCTACACTCCTTTGTAATGTTCCAAGATGAGGACATATGACTGATTCTTGTTGATTTATTTTTATGGAATTTTTAAGTCATTCGTGATCATCTCCACAGTCATAATACCATTTGGTGCAACATGTCTTTGGGCGATGACAAGTACCTCTCAATTGTTTTGTAAAGAGCTCAAAAACAATATGGCGTGGCCTCCATCTTTAGAATCCATCCAACTATAACAAGTTGGTTTAGGAGGTCTTGAAATCGACGCATATGCTTAGTGGTTGAGGTACCACTTCGTAACTTATAATTTACCAATCATCTCATGAAAATTTTTTGTTGCAAGCTGTTTTGCTTGATACATACCCTCAAGCCTTTCCAATAATGTGCAATCCTATTTCTTTTACGAGAAATGATGGAACATGATGTAGTCGATTCATTGTCGACTTTGGAAAAATATTCCGTCCAAGATTTCCAAATATTGTAGTTTGTTGATTTGAGTAGAATCATATCTCTGGTAATATTTCATATAATAATTGGAAAACCATGGTGAAATTTTAATAATGGATGACACCCTTATGTATGGAAAAATTGAAAATGACCATATATATATATATTTACCGAATCAAAATCAAACTTCAAAAATTATGAAGAAATTTTGTAATGTTTCAAACTTGAGAACTAACGTGTAATAAAAATTACGAAATAGGTCATGTGATTATCTTAAACTTTTTGCTACTTTGTTATTTTGCAATATTTTTCCAATAACGACTAAAGAATCATATGTGACGATGATTTCAATCACTGTTGTTATATATATATATATATATATATATATATATATATATATATATCAAATCATTCATCTCAAAAATATGAAGGGTTTCTGTGAAATCATCTCACATTAGAAGTGGAGAGGGAACTTGAGTGATATATAACATATATGCATCAATCCACTCATTGCTAATTGGTTTTGAGTTGAAATTCCCTCATCCTAACATGGTATCATTTTTCGAACAAACGATGTCCCATCGAACCGAAATAGATACGACCATCGAAAGAGGCTCGATCAATCGAACCAAAAACTGATCCTATCTTAGAATAATGTTGAGATTAATTATTAGATGAACTATTATCTTGCGGGGGCGTGTGAAAGTACCATACATTAGAAATAGAGAGGGACCCTGAGTGATATATAAGAGATATGGGCCAATATATTCATTGTCAATTGGTTTAGAGTTGAAAGCCCATAATCCTAACATGATATAAGAGCCCAGACACATGCTACCCCACTGAAACCAAATAGAAATGGCGTATCGAAAGAGGCTCGATCAATCGAACATGGAATTATATACTAGGATATTGTCGAGATTAATGGCGAGACATGTCATTATCTCGAGGGGACGTGTGAAAATATCTCGCACTGGAAGTGGAGATGGAAATTGAGTGATATATAAGAGATATAGGCCAATTCGCTCATTGTCAATTGGTTTTGAGTTGAAGCTCATAATTCTAAGTGTTATCATATAGTAATTCTATTTTAGTTCTGATAAGAAAAGCTTTTTTTAGAAGTTTGACCTACTTGTTTCCAATTATTTAGGCGATCACATAACAACATATTTTGAAGGAGGGTAATATTGAGGAGAATATGTAAGTTTTGTAAAGAATAGAGTGGTGAACTCTCAAGAACAAGAGAAAGGAAGAGAGAGATTTGTAGACAGGAAGAAGAAGAGAAGGAAGATTTGTATTTCCTTAATTCTTAGAGAGAAAAATTACATAATTATATAGCTTATACGAGAGCCTCCTAATTCAAAATACTCATCATGCAAGAGTTCATGATTTACAAGACAAGTAAATGCTGAACATGCAGAGAGTAGGCAAGAAATGTTAACTACTTAATGGACATCACTTTTCTGGATGGATGAGAATCATGTGGATAGCTTTCTGTGGATAGACAACACTTTTCTGGATGGATGAGAAACCTGTGGGTAGCTTCTGTGGATAGATTTCCGTGGATAAAGTTTCCTCATTAGTTCTTTATCTCAATACCCCCCCCCCCCCAAAACTTGACCCAATGAGCTAGTCAAGCTTGGAAACAATGAAGACTTCCCTCATTAAAAACCTCGGTAAGGAAAACCCAATGGGACAAAATCCTACTAAGGGAAAAAGAGTGGAGACTCCACTGTTAAGGGGATCAAATGCTTGGTGAGAGATCAACGAGTCCAAGCCGTGAGAGTATGGACTCAATTGTCTTTATTTTTGCTGCCTTGGTGAACACATCTGCAAGTTGATCTTTACTTCTTGTATAACATGGAAGACTAACTCCTTCTACCATCAACTTTCTGACCTTGTGGCAATCGACCTCTATGTGTTTAGTCCTTACATGGAACACTGAATTCAAAGCAATGTGGATGGCCGCTTGGTTGTCACAATTCATGGTGATAGGAGTGTTGGATTCAATGCCTAGATACTTGAGAAGACCTTTGATCCATACTACCTTAGTGGAAAACTTTCTTATTGCCTTATACTCGGCTTCAACACTTGAACAAGGCACAACCTTCTGTTTCTTGCTCTTCCAAGTGACAAGTTTGCCTCCAATAAATGTCCAGTAGCCAGTAGTTGATTTCCTATCAATTCTATCTCCAGCCCAATCAGCATCACAATATCCAATAATTTCTGTGTTGTTATTACATTCCATCCATACTTCTTGTCCAAGAGCTCCACTAAGGTATCTGAGTATTCTTCCCACTATTTTCTAGTGATTAACCTTAGGCACTTGCGTATGCTGGCTCACCTGGATCACATCAAAACAAATATCATGTTTAGTATTGGTTAAGTATATGAGCTTACCAACTAGTCTTCTGTATTGTTTTGGATCATCAAATGGTGTGTCTTCATACTCTCCTTCACGCAAGATCTTATAGCCATCTTCCAATGCGTCTTAGTTGGTTTCTCTCCTATCATAACTGCTTCATTCAAGAGATCAAGTGTGTACTTTTTTGGGATAAGAGGAGCACTCATTAGAGCAACAAACTTCAGTTCCAAGAATGTACTTTAGTTTACCCATATCCTTAATCTCAAATACAGATTTTAAGTAAGCATTGGTTTCCAGTATACCTTCTTTGTCATTTCCTGTGATGATGATATCATAAACATACACAAGGATGATAACTATACCTTGTTGGTTGGTGAGGGTGGATGGAGAGTGGTTCGCCTCATATTGGCTAAACCCTCTCCCATTTAAGGTAGTGCTCAGCTTGTGATACTAAACTCTTGGTGGTTATTTCAGCCCATAAATAGCCTTCTTGAGTCTTAGAACATTTCCCGGTTTAACCAAATGCTCTAAAATAGGAGGTGGACGCATGTAGACTTCATCCTCTAGCTCCCCCTGAAGGAATGCATTATTCACATCCATTTGTCAAATATCCCATTTCAAGTTAACAACTAAAGAGATAATGATCCTTATAATGTGTAGCTTAGCCTCTGGAGCAAAAGTATCATTGTAATCTTCTCCAAATGTTTGAGTAAACCCTCTTACAACCAATCTAGTCTTCTTTCTTTCTGGTTTTCCATTGGATAGGTACTTGATGGTGAAAATTTATCTACTACTCACTACTTTCTTGCCTTTTGGAAGTTCAACTTTATACCAAGTGTCATTGTCAAGCATACCCTTGGTTTCATGACCAACAAATTCTTTCCATTCATCATCCTTAATGCCTCTGTATATGATTTTGGTATCTACTCCTGATCCAATTTACTCACGAAGACCTGATGTTCTTCTGGAAATTGAGCAAATGAACATGTGGTTTGGATTGGATGAGCTACTATATTGGCATTATAATAGACCGTGACATTTACCCAATGAGAAGGGTTCTTCACTCTTGTAATTCTTCTAACAGGTTATGCTTGTCCTTCTCCAGTCTCATTCTCATTGATTTGAGACCGTTCTTATTAGTTTTCGCTTTGATCATGAACTTCAGAATCTTCTTGATGCATTGGTTCTGGTTGGTTTCCCCCCTCATGATCAAGGTGGAATTCCTCTTGAACATGCTTAGCTGCTTGGGTAAGTTGTTCATTTTCTTATCCCCTTGCTTTTGGTTGGCTAATACCAAGATTCTCCAAGATTATTATCAAGTTGTTCGCCTTATCCAAGGGAGTATGAGAGAGGTCTCTAAGGTTTTCCCAACTCTTCTCATCATAGTACCCCTTTGATTCCACCAACTTAACATCTCTGGATACCATAACATTTCTTGACTCTGGTGCATAGCATTTTTATCCTTTATGGTTCGTTGAGTATCCTATGAACATAGCCTTGACACTTTTGGTTTCTAATTTTATTCTTTGTTCACTAGGAATCAAGACAAAACAAAGGCACCCAAACACACGCAAATGATCAATGGATGGCTTAGTCTTGGTTAATACCTCGAATGGAGAGCTATCATGAAGAACTCTGGTTGGTATTCGATTGATAAGACAACATGCTGAGACCACAAAATCACTCCAAAATATCGTTGGAACATTGGTGTGAAACATCATACTTCTTGCAACTTCTATGAGGTGTCGGTTCTTCCTTTCCGCCACTCCATTTAGTTGTGGAGTATAAGGGCAACTAGTTTGGTGAATGATTTCATGTTTGGCTAAATGCTTCTTGAATGCGTGGCTTGTGTATTCCCCACCATTATCAGACCGAAAGATTTTAATATTTCCATTGTAATAGTTACTAACATAGCTTTGAAAGTTCATAAAAGCTTCTAGCACCCTATCTTTAGATTGAATTAAGGTCAACCATGTATAGTTAGATTTTACATCTATAAAAGTGACAAAATATTTATGGTTTTCTCTGAAGCACAAGGGGCAGTCCACACATCAGAATGAATCAAATCAAAGCAATGCTCATATATAGTCGTTGACTTAGGAAAAACAGACTTGCAATGTTTGCCTATAATACAAGCCTCAAAACTATCATTTTTAAAAGAACGATTAGGCAATATCAATTCCAAAGCATGAGAGTGAGGTTGACCAAATCTAGCATGCCATAATAAACACTACAAGAAAACATGCCAAAATCTGACCAGAGAAACCGACAGATTTAAATCTGTCGATAATTCTGACGAAAAATCGATGGAAAATCGACAGATAATTACTGATGGAAATAATCCGTCGATTTCCATCGGTTTTTGGGTCGAAACTTTGCCGTTTAAATTTGACCGTTTTTAGCCATTGACCAACGGCTATATCCATAGGTATCAATGGAAATTCCGTCGATATTTAATTCTATAAATTCAACACCCCTCCCATTCCCAAATTCACAACTTCACAAACAAAATTATAAAATTTGGAATGTTAAGGTTTAAGGAATTTTGTAATTTAAAGATTTTTGAGAAATTTTGTTAATTTTGATGGATTTAATATATTTTGTGTTTGTAAAGTATATAATATAAGATATAAAG
This sequence comes from Iberis pinnata, assembly GCA_900406425.1. NCBI lineage: Eukaryota > Viridiplantae > Streptophyta > Magnoliopsida > Brassicales > Brassicaceae > Iberis > Iberis pinnata. Next base: position 9,749 of record OVBE01018071.1, read on the forward strand.
TATATAATATGAATTATATAATTTTATTTTTAATTAATAAAAATTTAATCCATATTAAATATTAATTTTCTTTGACCATAATTTTAGTAATTACGGTCATTTCTCTTATACCATGGGATCATGACAATTCCACACCCCGAGAGATGTAGCGGGATCTTCCTCTAGACCGGAGTCTTCCTAGACACCTTCCGGCACTCATGTGCTGAAATCTCTCACACCTCCCGAGCAGCCACGTCCAGACCATCAACTCCCACATACGCTGACTTTAGAGGAGCTTCTGGTCTAGCCGGGACGTAAGCGGTTGCCGTATTTGGATCCAAGTGGCATAGAGGGGTGATAGTAAGAATTTCAACACACTACAGTCATAGTAGGTGTTTTCGAGGTGTGAGAG